>JAOVYU010000056.1:28183290-28194111 GCA_025674565.1 Synodontis membranacea | reverse complement strand
AGAGAGTATGTTAGCTTTAACATCACACAGAGTTACACTGAGAGAGTATGTTAGCTTTAACATCACAGAGTTACACTAAGAGAGCATGTAAGCTTTAACCTCTCACAGAGCTGAACTGCACAGAGTATACTAGCATTACATCTAGAGAGTGTCGCAGCAGATCGACACTTGCTTCTCAAAAAATAAGTCTGGAGACGAAAATATCTTCAAAGTATTTATTTGGCTCAAACAGCAAATCAGCACACAAAAAGCTGATCTCCTCTCAAGCAATGTTCCAAGTGAAGACAGGATCTCTGGAGAAATCATCTCAATTTATACCCCTGTTTGTCCTTGAAAATTAATCTGACTCCGCCTTTGACCGCTTATGATTCACCACACTTGTTTCCTGAAGCTAGCTTATTGGTCCCCGTACGGGCCACCCTTATTTCCTGGGTCCTTTTTTGGAGTTAAAAAAACAAGTTTGCGTTCTCATATCATTAAAGAAAAACAGTTGCGTCATCTCAAAATGTAATATGTTCTTATCAGTGTTTCTTGTCATAACAAGTTTGTATTCTCAAAACAAAATGAGCTCTTATCTCAAACAAATCCTTTATTCTCAGAATCACATAACGTCACCAGGTCGTGTTGACCCATCCACCTATGTTTGCTTCCCCTGGGAACCATGTCTTCAAGGCCATAGCCCTCACAGCTGCGCACTTTTGCAGGTGTCTTATCTTTATCTTGCAGGTGTCTTATCTTTATCTTATTCCAAACAAGCTTGTGACCTGGGACACTATGCCCTTCAAGGCCGAACAACAGATCCAGATGTCATTAGCAGACATTAGCAGAGATAAACAGCATGGGAAAAACGAACCACAATGGTGACATGGAAGAATGCCAGAAGTGGAGAGCAAAACAGCACACCATCCATCCGTGATGGAAACAAAGCCTCGCACCAACGTATGCGCGAGTGAGTCCCTTATAGCATCCGTGATAACCGTAAATATAGTCCCGGTGTGTCTCTTCACGAAAATGCGGAAGTCCGAGTGCATGTCGGTAGCGCATGCAATGGGGGCTGGTTGATGTGCGCATTGTCAGAAGTCTCCTGCGCCATCGAGGAGCGCATGAGACATGACAACAGCAGAGTGCCAGTAGATCATCTTCTCAAGTTTATTCCTGCTTTTTGTTATCAGCATTCTTATCTGGTAAGTAAGTTGTTTTCTATTTATTTCACCAATAGCTGCCCAATCGCAGCATTGTGTATGGCTAGTTCATTTCTTTCGATTAGCAAGGTATCCAAGAGAAACTTTATAACTTAAACAATTTTTTTACTTTGCACTGTTAACACCGTAGGTTACTACAAGTGAGCATATGTAAGTGTTAAGGTGTTATTGTGTTCAGGTTACAGCATTATCTGAAATGAGTGCAAAATCCTGCAGGCTGGTTGACATAGGCTAGCACTAATGTATGCAGCAAACTTGAGCATAAAAAGTGTTCGTTTGGAGCACAGAAAGAAAGCTGCCTGGTCTGTTTCTGTTAATAATCAGTTGTTTATCTCTGGAGAAACAGAGTTTTCCTCTGAAGTAAGCAAAAAAATATGGAGAAGCATGATCGACGCGAGCTTTTTTCAGTCCGGTCTCTAGGCAGTCATCTTGCTAGCATTTTAGAAGGCGCACATTTAGTCACCGGACATTTTAGAGATGTGTGATTGCATTGTGAATGTAGTAAATGTGCAGTTTAGCTTAGAGTTAGATGTGTAGGACACATAACACAAGTTGGCTACCTCATAATGAATAATTATGCATGACTGATTATGTTTGTGATAAGTTTATATTTATATCTTTGAAATTCTTCTCTCTTGTAGGCTGAAGTGGAGGTCAACTGGTGTGGAATTTAGTCAGTCTAGGTACAAATTGCACTATTCAACACAAATATATCCAGGCTTTATGAGCAGTCAGGTGCAGTGAGTTGAATTTTTAGTGCAGGGCTAACCTGGGCTAAGTGCCTGCTGACTCTTAAAAGTGTTAGGTTTACATTTCAAGTTGATTCAATGGATTGGAAGTGCAAATTGTGTTCGGCATCCTTAGAAACCCGTGTGAAATTATTTAGCCAATATCGTTTGCAGCATAGTCACTATTCCAGAATTAGCCCCCTACCTTGTCTCTGTGACAGTTGCATTTGTACTTTTCTGTCAGGAATAACCAGGAGAGACGGATGCAATTGCGGTAATAGAATAGTTTATTTAGAAGAGATATAAAGGATTGGTTCGGTTCAAGGGAGAAGGGGAAGTCGTAGTAGTACAGGTTGATGATTTCAGGCCAGCTTCTGAAGTTGCTCCACGGTGTAGTAGAAGGTAGCGGGGGCAGGAGGAATCCTGAGAGTGAGACAAATCACAATAGTGCCAGCAGGAGTAACATTAAACAGGGGTGAAGAGGTTAGGCATGGAGCAGGAGATAACTTCATGAGCAACTGAGACAGGCTGGGAATATAATCCTAGAATATCGTGAAACAAAGTCCCAAATCACTTGGAGTATACAGCGAGACAATCTGTGATGCTTGAGAGTACTAGAGATACAACATTCATGAAACATGATGGAACATCTTCATGGAAACATGGTTCATAAACTTCATGATAACATAGTCCATAACACTCATGAAAACATAGTGCATGAACTTCATAAACACATAGTCCGTAATCTTCCTGGAAACAGAGTTCGTGAGAAACATCAACATACATGAAAGCGTGATATCTTGAGCTCATACAACATAGTCCATGAATTCCATGGAAACTTGGTACAACAATGTCCTGAAACACCAATGGCGCTGAATCCTGGAAACTTGGTCAGAGATGGAATATCCTCTTGAAACGTAGTCACAAATCTTCGTGGAAACAGAAACGCTGCGCCTCCGTGCAGGGTAGAACGAATATTCACAAGTGAACTCGGAAGTATACCTGGCAACTCTCTAGAGGAACCAGCAGCGAAGGAACCGGCGTCGAGGTAGGCATGAATGGCTCAGCAAATGTCACGTAGTGGCAAAATTGCTTTGCACCGAGTCTGGCTTTCGAGCACCTTAAATACCCTGAGCAAATGCGCTACAGGTGCATAGCATCAGAACTCGGGCGAGCTAGTGCGCCGGCGCGTCGCCTCCATCTTGGTTGTAGTCGCGGGCGGCTGGGGATTGTAGTCCTCGGCATGTGAACGCGCGTCGTCGTCAGTGTCGCTCGGCACGGGCGTGACATTTTCAGTCATTTAATGCACTGAAAGCTCATTTATCACGATCTCACAGTGATGCAGGCAGATCAGCTGGAAAAGTAGATGCACATGTATATTTTTCATGCCACATGTGTAACTTTAGGCACCCCTTTTCTGAGGCAACACTGTTTGGACATTTGAGATGTAAAACGAAAAAACATGAGATGGTGGCATGCCCGTTCAAGAACTGTAGCTACCGCACAAATGTATATTCATCCTTCAATGCACACAAAAGCAGAGTCCATGGAGGTAGTTCAGATTTTGATGATAATGTGGTGTCAGCAGAGAATGATGATGTTCTAGTGACATCCTCTGCTGACTGTGTTGAGGAGGGGCCTGCTCAGTGTGAGACTTCAGATGATTTTGACTGTTCTGTGGTTGAGAGTAATTGTGATGCTGAAGACTATTTTTCACGTATCCGACATAGCAACCCAGGAGATTGTTGAACATTTGATTGAAATATTTTCCTTGTCCCAGCCACTTATCAAGAAGACCCTTAGAAAGGTCTTACAAAGTCATGACATTGTTGTTACTGAACAATCTTTAGATTAGATAGTCAGCGCTGTAATGAAAAGCAACATTTTTGTTTATGACTTGTCTATGACTAAGTGACAGAAAACATTTGTTGAAAAAAATTACCCTGTGGTAAGGCCTGTACAGTATGAGCTAGAGGAAGGACACACAACAGTGCACATTTCCATTCTTGACATGATCCAAGAAATGTTCAAACATAAAAAACATTAAAGAAACAAAACAAGCACAAAGGGGTGAGTACTTGAGCCATCAAGATGGATCATATTTCAGAAGTAATGAGCTATTGTCCTCAGAAGAGCTGACATTACCCCTGCTTTTGTATACTGATGATCTTGAAATAGCCAATCCACTTGGCACATCAAGAAAAATTCATAAGCTAAGCGCAGTGTACTGGGTATTTGCAGATATTCCTAGTAAATATAGGTCAAACTTGCATGTCATTCAGCTAGCTGCATTGTGTAAAGTTTCTGACATTCAGAGATTTGGCTATGAACGAACGCTTGGTCCTCTATTGGGAGAACTTTGTACGCTTGAAAGAAATGGTGTATTCATCGAGTCAGTTGGCAAGGTATTTAAGGGCACTGTCGTGTGTAATTTCTGACAATTTTGTAGCCCATGCATTGGCAGGCTTTATGAGGTCTTTCAGAGCCAAATATTTTTGCAGATTCTGCACAGCTACCATAGACCAAATTCAGTCTCATGAAGTTGGAGGTGGGGAAATAAGTCTGAGGACAAAAGCCAGCCATGACTGTTACTTGCATCTGCTAATGCAGGGTGAGAATCGGGATCAGTGTGGTGTTCAAGAAGATTGTATACTTAACTAGACGTTAGATTATTTTCATACTATCACTGGTTTCCCACCTGATGCCCTACATGATTTTTTTGAGGGCATTGTGCTGGCCTTGTGTATTGGGGAGATGATACAAAGAACACAGTTGGTGGCAATGGCCATGAAAATGCTACATTGCTTAGACTGCTGCCTTTGATTATTGGTGATAGAATTCCTGAGGGAGAAGGAGCATGGACAGTACTTATGGATTTAAAAGAGATAGTTGAGTTGGCGCTGAGATAGTTGAGTTGGCACTATCTGAGTGCCCCATCATTCTATAAACCTCACCAGCAGACATCTAATGTTTCCTCTGTGATGGTTTCCAGGCTTCCTGATATTGCAAAGGCATACATTGCTCAAAAAACAGATAGCAGCATAATTTACAGCACATCAAGGGTCAACATTGATGGAACTGCTTATGATGTAGAAATGTTTGTGTCTGTGGGTCATGAGAGAGAGCTGCCTCAGTTTTGCAAATTTGAACAGATTCTCCTTGTTAACGATAAAATTGTTTTCCTTTGCGAGAACATAAACCACTGTACATTGAACAACTACAATCATATGAACTTACATCAGGAAATTTGGCAGTTCACACCACATCAGAGCTCAATGACACATTACCTCTCTCTGCATACTACACACAAGGAAAACTGCTCATAACCCCAAAACGATATATATTGTTTCACTGAAAAGTAGATTGAAGATAGTGCCTCTTTTAAAAGAAAATGACTATAATGTGTTTTATTTGTCACACACGAGTGCGGGGTGAAGGTGTGCGTGTGTGCGTGTGTATGTGGTGAGAGGAGTGTGGACACAATCGTGACAATCACTGGAAAGAGGCAGGCGTGAAAACAAAACGTGCGATTTATTGAACATAAATGAAGACAGGGGAAAACGGGAAACGAAACGGCGCCGGTAAAAACTCGGTGCGGCAAAACTGAACAGAAACTACACCCGAAACTGAGGAGGAGGAAAACTGAATATATAAACCACCAGTCCGGAAGTGATAACTGTCCATCAGACGGGCGGATGAAAAGGCGCGGAGCGACAACGAACTAAACGCCCGGAGCCGAGAAGGGTCGAGGTGTTTACAAAAACATTTAATTTCCCTTTTCAGTATTTTTAAAAGAGCAGAAGATGAGTGACCCTCAGAAATATTTGCTACATGTGTATGTGGACACAGATGTTGCCATGAAGCTCTCTCTAAGTGTGCGAACAACAGTCAGTAGAAGAGCTGAAGGTGATAATGCAAGAGAGGTTAAAGCCAAGACTGGATGGTGACTTCAGCCTACAGTATGAGGACCCTGACTTTGATGGCCAGCTTAGTGTGCTTGTGGACATAGAAGAATTGCCAGTGAAGGGTACATTGAAAGTATTGAGATTGGGATTTGATGACTCTTCAGGTGCAAGTTCTGATACAGACATACTCCCACATGTACCGTTGACTCGGCGTCAGAAGAACTGGCCTGATTCTTTTCTTGTGCCAACTTTTTCTTATGAAGTGGAACATGTACTTGAAGAAGGAAACTGTGTCTTTGAGAGGTCTGGGATGATACTGAAATTAACAAGATCCCAGAAGCACAACATCCTGGAAAATATGGCTGAAATAATGCACAGCTTCAAGCCATACCCAAATGACAAGGAAGTTTGGTAAGGCAGCTGAAGCCCTGGTTACTCTACATGCCTCAGAGAGCTTGGAAGTGATTGTGGATGGTATGGATGGAAGGTTAGCTTAAAGTTTAAAATGGGGAATTATTGGACAAAGTTGGCCAGATCTGGGTGTGCAGAGGTGCAAAATAAGCAAGAACAACCCAGAGAGTGAGCACCCTCATTCCAACATTAAACATGCTCGGCGCTCCGAAGTTAACTTCCTTCCTAACTTTCCAAAAGGAGAGAACAAAGCTACTCTTGAACAGATGAGACTACAGATCAAACAAGAAATTGAAAATACTGAGCAAAATCATTTACTCAGAAAAACTCATGCAGACAACTTTTGCTCTACGCCGACAAGAAATTGTCAAGGGAGATCTACTGGTTAGAGACTTTCTGGATAGCTGGCCTGCCTTACGGATGGAATCTCAGGTAACAACTGCCCATCTTAATGTGACCATTCTCAAACATTTATTACAAAATCCCAGTACCCACACACACCCTTTATAATGTGTGATCTCAGTGTAGAACTATGTGCAACAATCAATTTGTAAATTTACACTTTCTCATTAAGCAAAACAGTAAGATGTTTGCAAGTAGTTGCTCATTCTGTAAACATTTATATGTTTTTGTGTGTGCAGGTGTGTGCGGAGTTCCACTGCATAACAAATGTAAACCTCCGGAACACTACTGTGAGCTGGACTGACACACTCAAGACTGATCAACTTATACAGGCAGATGGCGTTGTGGACAGGCAAGACAGCAGTGGCAGTATGGCAGATCCTTGAGACTTACGATCTCCAGGTATGTTTATTATTAGCATAACTTCTAATCAGGAAGATGTTTAAAAATACAGTAAACAAAGGAGCAGAGATTATACTCAAGTTAAATATTAACTGATAATTCAAGTAATAATTGATTTTATGCAGTTCATGTTGACAGATTTGACTCACAATTTACACAAACATATCTACTCTTCTGTACATCTATGGATCATTGCTGGAAGGACATAGAATATTTTGAAGAAGTGTAAAAATATTTCTACCATAATAATTACTTTGAATTTGTCAATTAAGGAGGAACATGATGTCAACATGAGATGCACTTTATCCCTTCGTGCACTTCCTGTCTCCCTGCATGAGCATAATTCAGAATTCTTCAAGACCTGCAATGTAAGAACTGTTCATGTAAATTAATACAAACATATACACAAACTTGAATGTATGCACATTAAAGGGTTATTAGTGGTTT
The DNA here is from genome assembly GCA_025674565.1 of Synodontis membranacea. Classification (NCBI taxonomy): domain Eukaryota; kingdom Metazoa; phylum Chordata; class Actinopteri; order Siluriformes; family Mochokidae; genus Synodontis; species Synodontis membranacea. The sequence continues at coordinate 28,186,614 of JAOVYU010000056.1, read as the reverse complement.
TAAGCATTTGTTGATTTGTTAATAGAAATATTCTAAAGTTACAGGGACAATTTTACAGGTTTAAAGGAACATCACTTTTTTGGGAAACTAGCTCATTTTCCATCTCTCCCAAAGTTAGAGAATTGGGTATTATCTTTCTTGTTTTCTTGCAGGTGATGTCCTTTGGTTTCTCTTGGTTTGGTTTGAATGTTGCACTTTTAGCTCTTTTTGCATGCTGTAACTACCCAAGGGTCAGCTTTAAAAAATATCATAGTTCAGTGGTTTCTTTTTGGGGGCGATGATAATGGTCTAATCATATTCAATTGACTATGCCAAGCTAAGCTAAAAGTACTACTGTCAAACTCGGACATCGTCTGCACAGAAACCAGCAAGGTAATACCCAATTGTCTAACTTAAAGGTAAATGAGCCACACACATTTTGCAAAGGTAAATCATAACCAGGCTTTATGTAATTTTCTGTCAAGCATTCACACACTGTCATGACCTCCTGATGGCAAAGACCAAATGGTTTTCTGTTTTTTAAGGTGGCAGGAATGCTTGACAGAAAAATGACATAAAGCCAGATTTCTGTGCAGATTCTGCCATTTAAAGGCTATGGTCTGGGTATTTGAATCAGCTGTAAACAGCCTATTTGAGTTTAAATGCAGTTTTAAATAAATTGCCTGCTCTTTTTTTGTCTCTTTCTCCTGTCTCTTCTGATTACATTTTAAAGCTCTTATTACAATGTGGTTGTAATTGAGGGGGATATTTACCTGCGCAAAATGCGAATACTTTTCCACAGTCTTAAGATGTTGATCAGCTGTGTAGTTTATGAATTACAACTTTGATTCTGGTACTCTCCTGGTAATTAATTGATACTGTATTTTGTAGGAAGATGAGGAGCCAGATATCAGCGACACTCCTGTTGCTCTCCTTACATCTGGGGCAGACCCCTTCAGTGCTGAGAAGATCTTCGTTGCAATTGAGGGGGATATTGTGTTTAACAGTGTTCCCAGGTTGGCTGATGCAATTGTATTGTTGTTTGGCCTCATCTATAGATTCAATTTGGAGTATCCAAAGAAACTCATCCACACCTTCACATTCATTCAAAAAATACTAATGTGTCTAGATGATAACAGACCACGGCCACCAACCCTTTTGAGTCTGAAAAATTATTTGTTGAACTCTTGAATTGTTTTTATAGGGTGTAGCAAGGGTGAGCATTTTGGTTATCTCCTGGCAAAGCAATTTTCAATTCAACTAAAGTTTTCTAAATCAAAATGTGCTAATGTAGGGTGAGAATCAGGATCAGTGTGGTGTACTTAAGATTGTGTACTTAACCAGAGGTTAGAATATTTTCATACTATCACTGGTTTCCCACCTGATGATCTACATAATCTTTTTGAGGGCATTGTGCCTGTAGAGCTGGCCCTGTGTATTGGGGAGATGATACATTCCAAACACTTTACTCTTGAGTATTTAAACAAAGTATTTAAACAATGTTTCCGTTGTCAGGAAATAACCAAAATGTTATTTTTGTTGTTCTATGTTGATTTAAAAAAAAAAAAAAAAAAAAAACATTAAAAAAAAAAATGAGTGTTCCATTTATTTTACTTAGTCATGCTATTGTGTTGATGGGCACTGTAACATTATGACATGGAAGACATGTCTTATCAAAAATGGTGGAAAACTAGTTTCAGTTTACCCAGTTGCAAGTTTCTCTGCAAGTGGATTTTATACTTAATAAAAAAAATTTAATAGTTATATGTTAAGCTTATGTTTAAGTTGTGTAAAGTTAAATTTATTAAAGCAGTTAGTTGGTTGAACTTAGTTTAAACTGTTATTTAATTAATTTAATTTAGTATGTAGAGGTTGGTAAATATTAGTATGAATATAATATAATATACGAGTCTAGAAAACTTAATGTCAACAAATGAGTTTAGTTGAAATATATTTTTAAATTAGAGTTTACTTAAAATTGTTATTACATTTACTGAAATTTTCTTAGGTAATCAGTTATGTCACGCCCGCGCCGAGTAATACCAGAGATGACGCTCACCCGCACGCCACAGACTACAATTCCCAGCAGCCAGCGACTACAACCAAGATGCCAGCAGAGAATCGAGGGTTGGCGGGATTTTGAGACGGTTTTTTTCGGGGTTGTGTTTTGTGGTTGGAGTTTATGGCGGTTGACATAAACTGGTGTGTGACTGGATTAAGATGATTTCTGGGGTAAATGAGGAAGATGAGATGGAGTTAGATGGTTGGACTTTAGTAGGTAAGAAAGGACAAGAAAAGAAAATGAGTGGGCAGAATGAAGCAAGGGTGGCGTGCAGCCAATCTAGTAAAAGGGAATTAGAAAACAGCTCAGATGAAGAGACTAGGGTTGTCTGTAAAAAGATTGGAAGAGAGCAATATAAAGTAATTCTTAAATTTAGAAAGGAAGACGAACATGTTAACCTAAGTCCATTAGCATTGTCTAAAGAGCTGAAGAAAAAGTTAGAAGAAGTGGATACGGCTAAGATTTTGAGAGACGGAAGCCTGTTGATAATATGTAAAACTGTAGAGCAAAAAAACAAAGCTCTATAAATTGATAATGTATGTAAGAAAAGAGTGAGTGAAAGGAAGATATTGGGAGAAAGAAGATTGAGGTATTCCAGTTGAGGAAGATCTAGAAAGCATCAAACAAAGTATTTCTGGAGGTGAAGTGAGTAGAATAAAAAGGTTGAAAAAAACAATGAATGGGGAAAGAGTTGACAGTTTGTCAATTCTTTTGGAGTTTCAGCACTCTAAGCTTTCAGAAAAAGTCAAAATTGGATACATGAGCTTTGAAGTGAGGCAATATATTCCTCCCCCACTCCGTTGTCATAGATGTCAAAGATACGGACATATAGCAGGGCTGTGCAAAGGGAAACAAAGATGTCCAAAGTGTGGAGGTGATCATAGATTCGAAAATTGTGAAGAGAATGCACAAGATAAGTGTTGTAATTGTGGTGGGCAGCATAGGGTAACATACAGTGAATGTAATGTAAGGAAGAGAGCTGTAGAAATTGAACAAGTGAAAGTTGTGAATAATATAAGCTATGCAGAAGCAATAAAGAAGGTACAAGAGCAAAGGAGAAGTGATGATACTGGCGAAGACGTCTCAGGTCAAGTGCCTGGGCAAACAGAGGAGAGAGGCACAACACTGACAGTGGATAGACTGATTCTGTTCGTTGCACATGTAATTAATTGCACTGACCAAGTGAGACACAAAACAGAGAAAATTAAAATAATTGTGAAGGGAGCTGAAAAGTTTTTGGGTATAAATAATATATCCTGGGAAAACATCAATAAAAGATTGGA
>JAOVYU010000056.1:28160531-28173810 GCA_025674565.1 Synodontis membranacea | reverse complement strand
CAAACTATTCAATAGTTTGCTGCAAAAACAGCCCTGACCCATCGAGGCATGGACTCCACTTGATTCCTGAAGTTGTGCTGTGGTATCTGGCACCAAGATCTTAGCAGCAGATCCCTTAAGACTGAAAACCTGAGCTGAGTGCTTTTTGACTGATGCACATGGGAGAATAACACCTTTAACTGTTCATAGTAACAGATATTTTAAACAAGGGTGCACAGATTTTGCATGACCCTATACAATCGAATATGTACTTGTGTTCTTTACATCACCTTTGAAAGTGATGAGGGGCTACTACTTATCGTTTAACTAGCTAAGGTTTACTGCTTCTGCTATTTATTATCTTTGTGGCAGTATGGCTGAAACAGGTCTGAGTAATGATTTAAAATAAGGAGTGATAATATTGGTTTAGTGAGTACAGACATGGTTAGTTTATAGATCATTAGTGTTGAGGTCTTATATGTGCTGTTTTTTCACCTGAGCCCTGTTATATTTTTTAATCTTCAGTTCCAGTCTCCAACGTTACTTTATCATCAAGTAGAACAGAGCTGGTTGAATTCAACGACAGTGTGAGTCTCGTCTGTTCTGCATCTGGATCCTCTCTTTTAATTATTTGGCTGAATGGCAGCGCTGAGGTAACAGCAGGGGATCGAGTTCAGCTAACAGACCGCAACAGCACACTGACCATCACCAGTGTGATCAGAGGTGACACAGGCCCATACCGATGTGAAGCATCCAACATCATCAGCAAAGCAATGAGTCCTTTATTGAGCCTCACCATTTACTGTGAGTTATTTCATATCATGTGGCATGTTGACAGTCATGAAGTTTACCCAATAAAAATGCACAATATACCTGCTAGACAACAGTGACTAAATATGGACTGTTCCATTGCAGATGGTCCAGAAAAGGTTGCTGTTGTAGCCGATCCAGTGAAACCCTTCTACAGTTCTGGGTCAAACCTCATACTGACCTGCTCAGCTGAGTCCAGCCCTGCTGCTGAGTTTCAGTGGGCCGTGAATGGATCAGAGTTTGGTGAAATGGGCCAAGAGCTCAGTCTGAGCAACATTCAGAGCAGTGATAGTGGAGATTACGCCTGCATCGCCCATAACAAACAGACCCTGAGATACTCCACATCTGAAACCATTAGCGTCACTGTACTAGGTGGGTTATACTTTAGTTATTGAATTCATGTGTAGCAAAAAGAGCAAGGCACAAAAATAAAAAAAAGCAGATCTTCCAGATCATTGCTGTTTTTATTTTTTTAGCCAACTACAAAAAATGGGCACACAAAAGTGGACAATGGCACACATTTTTATTAACTGCTGATTCCAAAAACTTTGGGATGTGTATAATGTAAATGAAAAAAAGAATGCAATGGTTTGTAAATCCGTTTGTAAATCCTTCTAACCATAAAAAAGAAACTGTTAAAAGTGAAATGTGCAGTGCATTATGAAATGCAAAATATGACAATGGAGACCCTTGACTGTTGAGTAACTGAAATTGCATATCAAGCAAGAATGGTAAAGAATTTCATATTCAGAACTTCAACAATTAGTCTCATCAGTCACCAAATACTTATTTAGTATTCTTAAAAGAAAAGGTGATGTACAGTGCCTTGCAAAAGTATTCACCCCCTTGACATTCTCTCTATCTTGTTCCCTTACAACCTGGAATTTAAAAGGAATTTTGGGGGGTTGTATCTTAATTTACACAACACAATTACCACTTTGCAGATGCAAATTATTATTTTTTTATTGTGAAACAAACAAGAAATAAGAGAAAAAAGCATGCATAGTTATTCACCCCCTCCCTGAGTCACCTTTTGCAGCAATTACAGCGACAAGTATCTTTATGCATCTCCACAAGCTTGGCACATCTAGACACTGGTATTTTTGCCCATTCTTCATGGCAAAACTGCTCCAGCTCCTTCAAGTTGGATGGGCGCTGCATGTGTTCGGCAATCTTTAAATCACACCAGAGATTCTCAATTAAATTGAGGTCTGGGATTTGGCTGGGCCATTCAAACTTTAAAAAAAAAGAAGAAAAAATAAAAGCTCTGTGCAGTGTGTGGCTTAGTGTGTGGCTTTTAGTGGTCCTATGGACAGATACTCCCATCACTGCAGTAGAGGCGCCTCTTGGTTGCTGCTCTGATGAATGCCCTCCTGTCCCAGTCTGTGAGTTTTGGTGGATGACCCTCTCTTGGCAGGTTTTCTGTGGTGCCATAATCTTTCCATTTTCTAATAATGGATTTAATGGTGCTCCTTGGGACGCTCAGGGTTTGGGATATTTTGTTATAACCCAAGCCTGATCTGTACTTCTTTACAACTTTGTCTCTGACCTGTGTGGAGAGTTCCTTGATCTTCATGCTGTCACTTGCTTGGTGGTAGCCCTTACTTAGTGGTGTTGCACTGGTGTTGACTCTGGGGGCTATCAGAACAGGTGTATATATATACTACAACAGGTGGATCTTATTTAACTAATTAACTGGCTTTTGAAGCTAGTGGTTGTGGCTTCAAAAAAAAAGGGGTGAAAACATATGCACACATCACTTTTCAGTTTTATATTTGTTTGTAATTATTAAAAAAAAAAATTGTAGGTCCATCACTTAAATCAAATTCAAAATCCATTTAAATTCCATTTAAACTAACATTAAAGTTGTAAGGGAACATAATAGAGAGAATGCCAAGGGGGTGAATACTTTCGCAAGGCACTGTAACACAGCTGTAAACGTGCCCCATATCCCTGTAACTTTTTTGGAGTTGCAGGTATCAAATTCAGAATAAGTGTATGTTTAAAAAAGCAATAAAGTTTATCAGTTTGAACATTAAATATCTTGTCATTATATTGTATTAAATTGAATATAAGTTAAAAGATTTGCATTCAGATCAGACCAAAAGCAGGGACTGGGAAACTGGTCCAAGTTGCGGGAAAGATGGATGGTGCTAAATACAGGGATATTCTTGAACAAAGCCTGTGTCAGTCTGCCTGTGATTTGAGACTGGGACGGAGGTTCACCTTCCAGTAGGACAATGACCCAAAGCATACTGCTAAAGCAACACTCAAGTGGTTTAAGGGGAAACATTTAAATGTGTTGGAATGGCCTAGTCAAAGTCCAGACCTCAATCCAATTGCGAATCTGTGGTCAGACTTGAACATGAAGGAGCTGGAGCAGTTTTGCCTTGAGGAATGGTCAAAAATCCCAGTGGCAAGAGGTGGCTCTACAAAGTACTGACTTGGAAAATCCAAAAAGTATGTTAATTTATACAGCGAATACTCCTGGGAGCTTCTTTACCAAAATTACTGCATGGGGGCAATCAGCTTGTGGCACTGCTGAAGTGAACCTCTCCAAAAATGTGACCCAGACCACAACAGCTGCGATTGGTCCTCTTGCTAGCAATGCACATGAGCTATGTATGATCATGCATGCCTGAGCTGTGTGAGCTCTGGAAGCCCGCACTACTCTCATTTTCATTTTGTCTGTTTAATGCAGGTCATAAAAGGGAAGTAAATTTATTATTTTAGAAATTTTATTAGAGAGGAATAAATTATTTTAAATCTGGTGTCTATTTTTTCCACATCCCATATACACTTTAGTGTTTCTTTTTCCCCCCCTTTAAGAGATAAAGATTTGGAATATGCATGAATTAAAAAGTAATGGTGCAGTTGAATTTTGGTTGTTCTCTTATAGTCAAAATGGTATTTTTTCATTCTGTCATCTTAAAAAGGTCTTTAAAAAGGTTTAAAAATTGTACAGCAACTCTTCCCTTTAAAGCACAGAGAGTGCTGATCACAAGCCCCATATACTGTCATGTTAAACAGCACTGAAATTCTTGTCAAAAACAGAGATAATGTGTATACGTATTTAAACTGCAACTGTACCTAAACAGTACACAGTAGGTACACATAAAGCATATCACTGTCTTCAGTGAAGCCTTGGGACACCTATAGTCAAATTTCCATTTTGCAATAGGACATACAGTAGTTTTTATTCAGTGACAGCAGAGTTGAAAGCTGTTGCCTGTGACTGTGTATGTCCACCGTCCCCTCTGCCTCCCTTACAGTGTCATGGTCACAATAACAACCAGTGACTCAGCTGTTTGTCAGTTACTGGGTAGAAATGGAAAAGCTGAATGTGACTGACTAATTATTAATAATTCTTTAAAACATTACCTCCAAATTTACTGGCCACTTTATTAGGAAGGCGTGCACATACCAGCTAACTGCTAACATCCAAATGGTTAACATTCTAACTGCTAACATATTTTTATGCCTGTCCATAGTATGAAAAAGTACAGCTTTTTCAAGATAAATTCCCCAAGTTTATACTTAAACTAGAGCTTTCTAGCTTTCTGTTTATTATTTTTTTACAGTGAAACGTAGAAGGTACATTGCTCTTCTTCTGTCCATTAAATCAGTAAATTCTGATGTGTTTCACGTGGCGGTGCCTCCTAGAGGAGACACTCACCTTACGCGCAAGTATAAATGCTTCACCCTACACAAGTGGCAATGGCGCACCTATGCCATAGATGCAATGTGGAAACGGCCCTAAATGCTTCAAAAGCGTTGATGCAGTCTGTAAGCCATAGATTTGATGCAAAAGTATAATCATGCCCTAAGTGAACTGTTTAAAGTGTAGTCTTAGTCCAAAAGCTAAAAGTTACAGATATACAGAGTCAGATTGCTTTACCTAAACATTTTTTGTAATATGAAAATTTGAGGTCAGATCTTAAACAAATGATTTGGCAAATCTGATACAATCAGCAGATTATATTTAATGCTGTAACTTTTTTTTCTCAGGCCCTGTAACCAATTCAAATTCCATCTCAATCCTCATTGTTAAATTAATGTTTTTGATATTTTATTTCTTTCCTCTGTGATTTTTACAGAAGAAGTACTTGGAGCAGCACTTACTGGACCAACAGATGTGCTAATAGAAGGTGTTTCCAGTGCTACATTAACCTGTAAGGCGAGTGGGACCATCTACAGCACTGAATGGATGAAAGATAATCAGAAACTGTCAGCTAGCGACAGCATCACTTTCTTGAACGGTAACAGATCAGTGATGATCAGTGCAGTGAGGAGAACAGACAGTGGTGTATACCAGTGTACACTCAGCAACCCCATCAGCTCTGATACTGCAACATACACAATGACTGTTAACTGTAAGTACAAATATATTCCTGCCGCTGATTGATTTTAAACTGAAGAAATATCTAAGCTTAATCTGACAGGCAGTGACTCTGTACTGTGTTTTACAGTTGGACCTGATAATATGATAATTAATGGACCAAATGAACTGGAAGAGGGAAAAACACTGACATTGTCATGCTATACTGAATCTACACCAAATGCCTCATATGCATGGATGTTTAATGGGACTTTAACTGGAGTGAATACAACTGAATTTACTGTGGAGCAGGCCAACTTTACACACACTGGAACCTACACCTGCATGGCCTCCAATCCTGTAACTGGACGTGATGCCTCAGGATCCCATGTTTTGGTAGTAAAAGGTAAGTTTTTACTCTGTACAGTATATAAGAAAAGAATTATGATGAGAGAATGATGAGAGAATTGTGATGTTTATAATAACAAGATAATTTTAATTTGCGCATGAACACAGTTCTCTGATTTCTATAATATTATATACCATGGCCACCTATCAAAATATTTCTTCATCTATAAGAGCATCTTACACTAAAGGTCTATTTAAGATTTGAATCTGTTGACTCATTAAGACATTATCTGTTCCAATCATGCCGGCTCTTAATCTGTACTAGGTTCTGCACTTTTCATCTTTTTGCAGCATGTTGATTTATGTAAATAAAGTATATGCTTGAAATTATATAAATGTACAACTACAAATGCTATAATGGACAATGCTATGGCAGATAATTTATTTACTTGCAGTATTTTACTTATCAATTCCCTCATATTTATCTTGATATTTACCTTGTTTTTCATCTACACATAAAAACCTGCAATCACCAACTCATGTACTCACCAACTCATCTCCTTTTCTGTTCAGTTCATACAGCCACCAAACACTTTATTAGGAACACCTGTATACCTACTCATTCATGAAATTATCTAAGGGTAATTTAAGGGTTAATTATCTTAGGTAATGTTCGCATCAAACATCAGAATAGGGAAAATTTTGATCTCAGTGATTTTGATTGTGGCATGTGTGCAGTCACCACCTGGGCTACTTTGTACATTTCTGAAACTGCTGATCTCCTGGGATTTTCATGCACAACAATCTCTAGAGTTTACACAGGATGGTGCAATAAAGAAAAAAAAATCATCAGGTGAGCAGCAGTTCTGAAGATGAATATGCCTTGTTGATGAGAGAGATCAATGGAGTTTGGCTAGACTGGTCACAGTCTTACAGCTCAAGTAACTCAGATAATCCCCCTGTATATTTGTTTTGAGCAGACAAGCATCTCAGAATGCACAACAAGTTGAACTTTCAGGCGAATGGGCCACAACATCAGAAGACCACGTGTGGTTCCACTTCTCTCAGTTAAGAACAAAATGCTGAGCCTGCAGTGGGCACAGGTTCACCAAAACTGGACAGTTGAAGACTGGAAAATTGTAGGCTGGTCTGAGGAATCTCGAATTAGAATTAGGGTCAGAGGGTAGGCTAGGGGTGGGCAAAGAGCATTAATACATGGACCCAACCTGCCTTTTGTCAAAGTCCAAACTGGTGGAGGTGGTGTAACAGAGTGGGGAATGTTTTCTTGGCACACATTGGGCCTGTTAATACCAATCCAATCACATGAATGCCACAACCAGTTTGAATAATTGTTAATTTTTTAGCTGGATTCTTCTACTTTAAACTGAGTATAATTTTGACACATGATCTACACTTTCACCTCTACACATTCTTGATGTTACTGTATCAGCTCATAAAAATCCCCAAAAGTAAAAGGACGCAATGTTCCCTTTTACTTATATAACTTACACTTTACAATTTGCAGTTGTAGGTCAGTGATTAAGGCATTGAATTACTGTTTGTTCTGTTCTGAGTTCAAATCCCAGAAATGCCAAGCTGATACTGTTGTGCCCTTAAGCAAGGCACAGCTTTAACCCATAGCTGCTCAGTTATATAAGTAAAAGGGAACGTTGCGTACTTTTACTTTTGGGTTTTTTTTATGAGCTGATACAGTAACATCAGGAATGTGTAGAGGTGAAAGTGTAGATCATGGGTAGAGGTGAAAGTATAGATCATGTGTCAAAATTATACTCAGTTTAAAGTAGAAGAATCCAGACAAAAAATAAACTGTGAAAGTATAAATTTTGCTACTTTTAAATGTGTTACAAACAAAAAACTAAAGTGTTTTTAATAGTGTACAGTAATTGGCTGGGTGAGAGAAAGAGAGAACTTTAAGGTTTATAATGAGTACACTGAAGGTCTAAATAAAAATGGAAGGAATTAAAAACAGTTTCTTAAATTCTCATTAATAAAGAGAACTGGTATTCAGTTTCAAGAAAGCCCAAGTAAAGCATAAACACACTGAAAGAACACTTAATTGTATTAACAAAGTACAATTACTCAAGTATTTCCCTGGTATACAGTAGGTATTCAGTACACTTGCTCTGTTCTTGAAGGAGGGTCTTTAGTCATTAGCTGCTTTTAAAAATGTCAGCGTGTCGCACATTTTATCTAATGATGGTCATGATTGTGCCATTCAGTAAGAGCAAATTATTACAAGAAATCCTGCATCACAGGGGTTGTGATATTTTGTGTATTTGATTTATTTCCTGAAGTCTGTTCTGTAATGGAGTCTGGGTAAAATAAATATTTATGACATGCTGAGTTTTTTTTGTGTTCTTCTAGAAAAAGGGACTGGTGGTGGTGGTGGTGGTGGTGGTGGTGGAGGTGGAGGTAGAGGGTCTCTGTCTGCAGGAGCTATAGCTGGGATTGTTATTGGAGTTTTATTAGGTGTTGCTGGAATTGCTGGTTTAATATTCTACCTTATGAAAGATAATAAATCGTAAGTATATTAGACTATTTTCTTTGCAATCTACTTTTTCACTACTTCTGAAATAGCTTGGGCCATTTGGGCCAAAATTAACATTAGAACCTCCACCAACTTAAAACCAGATGTAACAAAATTCTTTATAATCCTGAGTTAATCCATTTTGGTGCAGAACTGAAATGGATCAGTTCTTGTATTGGGCCTTGTAAAATTTAGTTGTGCCTGCTATGTTATATAAGTCTGGAGTGCACACAGTGCTAAATCTGGCCCCAATACAGTACAGTGTAATGTATTTTGTTGTTTGGGTATTTTAGTCCTCCATCATTTAGTGTTTGATTTACAGCTTCAAATAGTAAAGCATGACAAGAAATATTTTCTTAACAAAATGTTAATCTTTTGTCAAACAAAGGTTCAATTTTTACATTGCTATCTTGTAACACAAGTGGTAACTAATAGTGGGTAAAAGCATCTGCCAGTTGTTCAGATTGGTTAATTATTTACAAGCTAATTACAGTTAATTATTTACAAAGTCAAGTTTTAGTTTAAATTATATCTATAACCAGTTTTCAGGACAACACTGAGTTTTTGTAATAGTAAAAGTTTTTGTAATAAATTGTCATAAACTTGCAGGTCGGGAAAAAAATCCAAAGGAAAGCAGAACGGAGGTATGTGTAAAGGGCTTCAGTTATTTATATATCTGTTCTGGGTTAAATGACATGTACATGATCACAATATACACTGATTCTTTTCAAATAATATTGACTAGATCAGCAGTAAAATCAGATCAATATATGATACATATTTCTGTTAATATGGTACATACTGTATAATTTATAGGCACAAATAATTAACTATTTTATGCTTAATGTAGCCTAAATTTCTTTTTCTAAAAATTCTAGTGCTTAATGATGTTTTGTTTTTTCACAGCAACACCAAATGAAGGACAGCATGTGAGTTACTTTCTTAAATTTCCACTCTTAAGATGTACAGTGTAATGTAGATGTACAGTAAGAGGAGAGTTTTTTCGGTTGCTTTGTCTTTATTACTTTACCATCAAATGACGTTTGATGGTGTTTATAATGCAGAAGTAATTAAAATGACGACGACTCTTCCTGGCAGTTCAGATATATATCTCTTACTGTAAACCACTGAGGACTTTGAACTCATACAGCTCATAGGCAGAGCTATTTCACTTCTCACTATGGATAAAGTGATCTTTTGTATTAAATGCTATAAGGAAATAAGCTAAGGAACATTTCTCCAGGCACAAATTGCATTTTCATGAGCAGAAACTCATACAGAGCCATCAGTGCTCCGATGTACAAGCTATAACATCTTTATGTGTTTTTAGTAACCTCATTCAATGAACCAAAGCAGGAAATAGTGGCTGTTACTTAATTTTGACTTTTTACTTTCATAAATCTACATTTATACATTTTATGTTTATTTTCCAGTTACTATATGAGAGTGAAAATGGCAGCAAAAAAACCCAAAAATGTTTGCAAGAGCTTCATATTTGCCAGAGTGATCTGTGAGCAGTATGTCTTTTAAAATTATTGAAAGTGGCACAACAGTAATCATTATATACAAAACACAATGTTACTGAATAATATTTTCTGCTTGTTTCAAATGCCATGTCATTAGAAATATCTAAAGATAACACTATGCAATATTTTGTCTCACGATTTGTGTTGCAGATTGCAGATTTTTTTTTTTATCCGTAACCTATTTGCACCACTATCAGTGGGTTGTTTATGTTTATGATGCTGGGGAGATCACTATCATCGGATTATTTATGTTGGTGGGGCAATGCCACTGCTCAGTCATTATCAGACTGACGCACATAGCTCTGATCAGGAAGAACACTGCAGTTTTTATAAATTAAACTGTAGTTAAGGATATACTGTGTATTTCTATCTTTAGTAAATGTTAAGTGACATATCTTAATTTCAGTAAGTTTTTTTTTTTTTTTTTTTTTTGTTTTTTTTAATATTCCAGACCATAACACTAACTACAACGCAAAAACTGCACAAAAAGACTTGATACAAGACCAGAGTGGCTTATTAAATGGCAGACAATTTTTTCTGTTTGGGGAGGGTTTTCCTGTGTCTCCTGGTAACCTTGCTCACGTGATTAAAAAAAAAAACATGGAGATGTATTATTCAATTTTAGCCTGATCAATACATTGCCTTAATAAACTGCAAAATAAAAGCATGGTTTCTGCACAATAATATACACAGACTGCGTGCTGTATACAGGGCAGCACATCTCTGCATCTTTGCAAGAAATTGTTCTCAGGAATTCATACTATTTGGAAATGCAGCGTGCATCCCAGGTTTTCTGATCCAGCAAACATTTCTGATATTTTTTAAATGTAGCAAATGAAGACATTAGAAGTAAGAAAGCTTAGCAGACACAGAGAGGTTTGTTTGAAGAATTAAATAAAGTTAAGTTTTTAATTGTTGTTATAATTTACAAATGAAAAATTAGTTCTTTTTCCAGCAGTCCTGTATTTTTTTCAGTGTTTTGCTGATGCAAAAATATCAGGACAGATACGAATATTTTGAGCACTAAGCACATGTAGATAATGACATTGCACACATGCCTAATGCAAATACAAAAATGAGCCAAGTGCAACTAGTTTATGTAAAGTTATTTAACCAAAATGCTGACTGATAGCAAAGCTTAATGAATGTATTTGGTACTATTAACTGTTTTACACAGTCTCTCTTCTTGTTATAGGAGTTACACTATGCAGATATTAGCCATCTTCGGCGTGAACAAAGGCAGCAAGGAATGCCAGCCATGCCAAAGGCTCAAGCACCTTCTCGGCATAATAAGGTAAACAGCTGTATTTGATTTGATTAAAAACCCAAAATAGTTTTCATCATAGTTACAACAGCTCAAATGGGGAAATTCAGAGTAGAGTGGTACACAGTACCTGCATTTCTTTTTTCTATAATTTCATCATATATTTCAGTATTCAATTTAAATAATAATAATAATAAGTAAAGTGTAAATACACCAAATAATATGGATATTAAGACAGGACATTTGCTTAAGAATTTTCTACACATGTGCAATGCCTTGTGTTTTATGTGGCTACTCCAAATAAAAAAAAAAGGCTTCTAAAACTGAATTAGCCTGAATGAAGCAAAAGATGGCGCAAACAGCCTCTTAAGAATAAGACTTAAACAAACACTGACCACTTTTGACTGACCACACAAAAGTGAGCAGGGATCAGCTGCACTGATGGCATGTTAAGCCAAAAATTCAGACAGACACACACACACATTGACCTATTAATCTTGATCTATTCACTGTGAGGAAAATTGCAGTTCTTTTGTTGGTTTGATATTTTTTTTATATAATTAAATGATAATTATAATGAAGTAACTCTTTCAGCTGCCAAAACAATCAAGCAGACCATCTTTGCAAGCGCTTGTAGAAAGGAAATAGCTTTATTATATTAAAAGCTAGAAAACAGTTTATTACTTGGCAACAGCAGCTGGTAGCTGGGTAAAAGCAGGATTTTCAGTCTGTTTCAAAAAGCTTATTAATTCCTGAAGAGCTTCAAAATCTCAAATTATTCGCTAAATCTAGTAATGTATAATTATGCCAGGAGTACATGCACTTTTCACTTTCAGCACTGTTCACTTTCAGCAACTAGATCACTAAAATTTTAGGAATCACTTTTAAAGGATCATTGTGATGAAAGCAAAGATGGTATATGCTGGAAAAGTTAGCTTTGTAAAATACATTAAGGAACAAACAAATGATTTGTGAGAATATTGGTGGGACTGCACTGTGCAAGCATAACTGACACTTTTTCTTTTCCAGACAGCAACATCTAATCCTGCGGCACAAACCATTTATTCTGATGTGAGGAATTTATAGAAGAATGTGATGGCATTAGATGTGGACCACACTCACCAAGCGCCTGCTAAAATGAAAGTGAACAATTTGGCAATTCTGCAAAAGATGTTCATGGATTTGAGCGACATATCATTGTTGTGGAAGAGAAAATCTGTTTCAAAGATCCGGAATATTTTCTTTGCAGTCTGCTTGAATAGAAATGGGTATGGTTGGCAACCCTCAGTGATGAGTCTGAATTTAGTCCTAAGATTTTCTTGCTTTTAATATTATATACAAATGTCTTAAAATGTACTATAGCACTTACAAATACAAATTACACCAAAGTACAACAATATTCAGTGTGCAATTTCTCATAAAGCAATGTTGTCAATTATTATTGAATATTCATTGTCAATTAAATTAAAAAAAAAGTATAAAAGAAAAACTTTTAAATATATACAGTGCAAAGGTAATAGTAATAGTAGTAGTGCACATCTACTTTAATAGGAAGACCTATACACTTGTATACACTTTTATGCAGCCAATAGCCAATCATGTGTACAAGCAGTACAATGCATTAAACCGTGCAGAATCAGATCAAGAACATTAGTTAATGTTCATGTCAAACATCAGATCTCAATGTGATCTCAATAATCTTAACCATGGCATGCATATTGGTACCATAAGGGCTGGTTTGAGTATTTCAGAAATTGCTGATCTCCTGGGAAATTCACACAAAGCAGTCTTTAGAGTTAATTATACAGTGTTGGGAACTCTGAGATTAAACACATTTATCCAAAGAGCATGACAACCTTTGGCTCAAAATATATCTATTTAATATGACAGAGTGACAAAGGGCATTTTAAAAGAATGTCATAAAACAAGCTTGTTGTTTAGCTGCCTTCGAATCTCAGAGTCAGAGCCTGACTGTGTTTTTAACCTTTGAACCTGCTTAACTTTGTTACTCAGGCAACTGAAATGAGGAAGTAATAAAAGTTAGAAATTTACTGGATGTTCAAATAAAACAAGTGCAATGGTTCCCAGCATAAGACAATTTAAAACCATTAATGTAAGCAACTTTGCTTTACCTTTCTGTACTAATTAAAAAAAAAATCTATTATTTTTTTTTTAAATAATAAAAACTTTACCCTTCTCTACTAATTTAAAAAATATATATATTTTTGTTATCCTATTTTTGTGTTTAAACTAGGCCTATGTTATTTTTTTATCCAAAATGTCTGTACTGTATATAATTGTTTTATTTAAATTTTAACAATGCTTGGTAGAAGATCACTCAAATTAGTTTGCACAAATGGCTAAGCTTAAATTCATACCTTTTATATGACATTTAAAATACACAGAAGTTCATTTTCACACACACACACACACACACACACACCACACACACACACACACACACACACACACACACACACACACAC
>JAOVYU010000056.1:28135030-28149365 GCA_025674565.1 Synodontis membranacea | reverse complement strand
TTAGCTATTACATAGTTAAAAGAAAAGGTGTGTGTGTGTGTGTGTGTGTGTGTGTGTGTGTGTGTGTGTGTGTGTGTAAAAGGTTTTGCACAGTTCCTTTGTAAGAACTATGCAAATATTTGCTGATGTATTTTCTGCATGCAGACAGGTAGCAGTCATTTTAAACACCACAAAAACCCTGACTCACATCCTTCATATGTACCATACGGGAGCAAGTAAGGAGCTTTTTCCAACTCAGGAGTTCCATAATGGAGTCTAAATGTTTCTGTTGTTTCGCTTTCATCATCACCATCTACATAACAGGTATTTCTAGCATTAAAATTGTAATGTATATTAGTACTATTCTAGCTATTATGTATTACTTCAAAATTCCTTATATACAGGGGATATTTTATCATACCCCTTCAGACTCAATTTTTTTTCTAGGCACTACAGAGATGAATTTATCATACTCTATCTTTTTTATACTTAAACACTTAATTAATTAGACTAAAAAACAAATGTTTATGTTCAATTATATTTTTTATGCATTTTATTTTGCTTTGATCATTCATGAACAGTATTTTAAGGATTTGTGTATTACAGCAAGTTACATCTGGAGGTCCTATCTCTTCCTGTTATTTATTTATTTATTTATTTATTTATTTATTTATTTATTTGTTTGTTTGTTTGTTGTGTTTGTTTTTAGATAATTATAGAAAATAGACACCAAATGTAAATGTAATAGGAATTTTTTTCTTTTCTTTTTTTTTCTGATTTCTTCTGTTCTTCTGTCTATTGTTCCATAGTGCTATTTCTTAGTCCTGGAAAAAAAAATGACCCTCATTCTAAGACAGGGATTAAAAACAATACAGGGAACAAACTTTTCACTGAACATAATCGAAAACAATACAAACAGTTAAACTGCCCACAGTTCTTAGGCCCACTAATGCTGTATACAGAAAAAAACCCAACATTTTTATATGTACCTATACACCTATGCAGTATACAGTACATAAAATATTTAATATGTGTTAGAACACTTCAAACATAAATAGACATGCCAACACTGTATTTTTAACTACGTATATGTCAGCAGTAACGTACATTATGTCCGCCATGATGGATGATTATCATACTTTAAAAAGTTATATTTGTCATTTGTTTTTACAAGTTATATGTGCGTATTTTAAACTGAAGTCAGAATAGTGCCTACAAAATCACAGATGTCTATTCCACACAAATCTGTAGCCCTAATATTCTATCTGTAGACTACCATCACTAATCTATTCAATGTAGATTATCCAAAATATACTTCTGTCATATGAATATGAGTCAAGCAAACTGAAATGAAGTCAGAAATGTTATCTCAAATTGTACCCCAAAGAATTTATTTATTTATTTATTTATTTATTTGTTTGTTTGTTTGTTTGTTTGTTTGTTTGTTTGTTTATTTATTTATGGGGAATTTCACCATCACTGATGAATAAAGATGCTGTAGTGCTGGTGACACTTTTTATGTTAGGTAGGAGTGAAACTGTCTGATATTTTGCTATAACTGTAAAAAGCCAGGTTATGATCCCACATTACAAAATCATCAATAGCAAATACTATACCTTGTGATAGCATTTTTCTTCCACAGTATACAACTTAAAACATAAAAAAGTTACATCTTGTAATTTTAACTATCCACTGGAAAACATCATTGCAATCCTGAGAAAGCAACTTTGCTTCTGTTCTAGCTAATAATATACCTAAAAACGTCCTCTTTCAGGTATCTCCTCTCTGAGTCTGACTCCATCTGCGAATCCGCTGGCTGTCGGAGCAAATGTCACTCTTACTCTAAATCCTCAGATGAGCATCTCTGCTGGCACTTGGCTTAAGGATGGGAACATGTTGGTGTTCTTTTACCCAGATAATTTTATAGTGAGTGACGGTTACAAGGAGCGAATATTTTTCAACTCATCTACAAGCCAGATCTCTCTATATTCAGTGCAGTTGACTGATTCTGGTATCTATACACTGCAAGGCGTGACCCCAGCTGTAAAAGCAGAAGTTAAACTGTCTGTTCAGGGTGAGTTTCCATACACACAACCCAAAACACTTTATTCATAGTTTCTATATGTTATACTTGGGGAAAAAAAGGGGAAAGAAAGAAAGTTTTGTCTTGCTTATCAGTTAAAACAACTGAAATATCCTAGAAAAAAAAGGATAGTTTTCAAATGTTTTCAATTTCAAAGTTACCAGTACTATAAAGAAAACTTTAAAACAGCTGCCAGTGATATGATTTTTAAAGTTTGAGGCCAATCTACTAAATGTATTATAATAATAATAAATTGCAAATGTGTCAGCACGGGGTGAAGTTTCTGCAAGAAATTTCTGGCTTTAAACCTGCTGTCCAACTGGAGTCTTTCTATGCAGAGTTTGCATGTTCTCCCCATGCCTGCATGGGTTTCCTCTGGGGGCTCCGTTTTCCTCCAACAACCCACAGGCTTAACTGGCCACTGTAGATTGGGTTAACTGGCTACTCTAAACTGTGAATGTGAGTGTGACTGGCTATTCATTTCTGTATGAACCAACAGGACTGACATCCTGAGCAGGGTGTACCCTGGGATTGGCTCCAACTTTACTGCAGCCCTAAATAGATTGACACTATAGATAATGGATGGGTGTGTAAATATATCTCATTGATTAATCATCAGCTTACGTGTATTTGAACACAGCTATATGATTATATTGCACACTTGCAGGAACTAACCTGTTGAATGCGGGAATGGTTAAGTGCAGGATTAGGGTGGGGTTGTGTAGTCACAGCTGTTTTTTATGGGTCCTGTTATAGGAAATCCAACATTACCCTTAGACACTTCCTGTTGTGAACATTATTTGTTCATTCCTGTCATATATATGCATCACTAACAGACATGCTGTTCCGGCCATGATTATTGGTGCCCCTTGTAAAGATTAGGAAAAAGAGTAAAAAAAAAAAAAAAAATCTACCTTTTGGTGAAATAGCTTCATCTCACACTGAACAAAATAAGAAAATTCCAACCTTTAATTTGAAATAAATGTATTTAGAGAAAAGCAAATCCCATATCAAGAAATTATTATTTTCAACAAGAATCACTGTATCAGGTACCTAAAGATGTATAAATATATTCCAGGGATGGTGGGAAACTATTTTTTGCTATATGTTTTAAACTTTAAGATATATTTTTAGGGTTAATTGATTAACAAATTCATGAAAACAGGAAGAAATGATCATCCATGCTGAGATTTTCTGTAAATGTGCAGTATGTTTTAGTCATCTTTACCTGTCCATTGTATTATAGCAATGTTCAGCATATATAGTAAATGGTAGCATGAAACTGAAAATGTATTTTTTTTTATATTCTTTCCCCTTAGAGCCAATCACAAATGTGTCTCTGACAGTAAGTAAGACAAATCTGGTGGAGTTTAATGACAGTGTCAAGTTCACCTGTTCTGCCCGTGGCACACCAATAGTGTTCTCATGGTATAATGGCAGCTCAGTGGTCACAGCAGCCAATGTTCAACTCATTAATAATGGAAGCGGTCTCATTATCAGCAATGTCACAAGAAATGACAATGGGCCTTTCAGCTGTTCTGTGGGGAATGGAATCAGTAATGGAACAAGCAAGTCAATTTCCCTCAGTGTCAGCTGTGAGTATTGCAATATTCTAAAATGTTCTGTTCATGTCACTGACAGTAACACTACACATTCTTTCTATACTCAAAGTGTTCATTGATACAACTAAATAATTTCCCCTTAGATGGTCCCAGCAACCTGGCACTGGCAGTTACTCCAAACATGATGGAATACATTTCAGGATCGAACATCACTTTGTCCTGTTCTTGTGACTCCAAACCTGAGGCATTATTCCACTGGTCCTACAATGGCATCTCTCTTAATATAACCAGCCCAACCTTCAAGCTTACCAACGCTACTCAGAACCAGACAGGAGCTTATGCCTGCACTGCTCAAAACACAGTAACTCTCAGATATGCCACAGCCACCAGAACCATAAGCATCAGTGGTAAGATAAACATCTTACACTTTTGTTTTTTTTTCTAGCTGATTATCCACATTCGAGCACGTACAATACTGGATAGAGTTAACTTTGCCATAAGGATTACATCTATAATTTATACTACCATCTATCTTTCTCTGTTATTTAGACCCAGTATCTGCTGCTCGAATTGTGTCTGTTGGAGAAGCACCAATATTCAACAACACATTTGCTTTGAGCTGTAACATCATAGGACCTGTGGACTCTGTTTATTGGATAAAGGATGGCATGTACCTGTTTCCTGACAGCAGACATTCTCTCTCCAACCAAAACAAGACGCTCATGTTTAGTCAGCTCGCTCTCTCTGATAATGGACGATACCAGTGTGTAGCAAGCAATGCTGTGAGCAATGTGACCAGCATGGCCTACTATCTAATCGTTAATTGTGAGTAATGTACTTTACATTTCATTAAGATTTTCAGTCATTATTTGAGAGAATGAGTGGAAAAAGGCCTTCTGAATTATAGCGCATGTCCAGTTGCATTAGATCGGTAGTAGATTTACACCTACTAGACGTACACTCACTGGATAGTTTATTAGGAACTTCTGTACCCCTACTCATTCATGCCATTATCCAATCAGCCAGTCATGTGGCAGCAGAGCAATTTCTACAATCATTTCTACAGGTCAAGATGTTCACATCAAACATTAGAACGAGGGAAAAATGTGATTTCATTGACTTTGACATTGGCATGGCTGTTGGTGTTAGATGCGCTGGTTTGAGTATTTCAAAACCTGCCGTTCTCCTTGGATTTTCAAGAAAAACAATCTCAAGAGTTTACTCAGAATGGTGTGTGTGTTGGGGGGGGGGGGGCAACACCTTGTTCCTGAGAGAGTTTAGAGGAGAAGACCACATCAAGTACCACTTGTGTCCACCATCCACCACAAAATCTATAAATGTTCAGCATTTTCACAATTCTGATGTTTGATGTGAACATCTAGTGCACATTATTGGCTGTTTAGATAATTGCATAAATTAACAGGTGTACGGTTGTTCCTAATAAAATGTATAATGAGGGAATGAGCTTTATGGCTTGTTATAATGACATAAAGCTGAGACAATTAAACTTAGTTGAATAAATTTAGGATTATTGCTTAAATGTAGCTCTAAATAATTAATATAAATTCATTTATTTTGCTTTGCGACCAGTTTGTAAGATTTGCAGGTGCCATAATATAGTTTAAATATGTATTCAAGAGCACAATTTTTTTCTCTTCTTAATCATCTAGATGGTCCATGGTCTACTAATATTTCTGGCCCGGTCATAGCTGAAGTAGGATCTAATGTGACACTAAACTGCTCTGCGTCCTCTCAACCTGTCAGTCAATACAGCTGGTTCTTCCAAGGTTCTAAAGTGGCAGAGGGCTCTGAGTATCAGGCTGTCTCTCTTTCACTAAACAGCAGTGGAGAATACACTTGTCTAGCCCACAATAACATCACAGGAATAAACAGCAGTGCTACATGGAACTTAACTGTCATTGGTAGGTCCTGACCTCCTTTGGTCTACTTTGGTATTTTACAAGTTATCACATCAGTAGCAGGAAAACAGATACTACTAACAGAACACTACTATATTATTTATGTGCAAATGTATTATTTTTTTCTATGATCTTTCTAGTGACATTTCTATCAAAACTGTACTCTGTTGTTTTGTCTTCAGTGGGCATTTCCTCAGTGGTGGTGACTCCCAGTACTCTCATCCCTCAGGCCTCCAAGAATATGCAGCTCTTCTGTAATGTGACTGGTGTTTTTAAAAGCATCCAGTGGCTAAAAGGCAACCAGACATTAAATACAACAGTCACAAAATCCATTTATATAAATGAGACCATTGTAGATTTCCTCCCTCTTCAGATCACTGATGATGGATCATATCAGTGTGTTGCCACAAACTCTTTACGACCACATGCTAGCCTGCCGTACCATCTAAAAGTTAATTGTAAGTGACTTTTGCCTTTGTCACATGTAATCATGTCATGTTGTAATATGAAGAAAGTCATTTCTAGACACTCACAAGAGAAAAAGAAGAAGTTTTGAACAAAATTGGGTTCAACTGCCTGTAATATACTTTGCATTTTTTTTTTTTTTAACTTTAAGACAACATACAGGTAACAATAGTGTATTTTGCCAGAACTTTGTGGAATGTTTTTATTCAGGCTACTTTATAATGTTTCCTTGGCTGTCTTGCTTGCAAAGATTATACTGGGTACAGAGCCAGTTTAACAAACACAGTAGTAAATGCAGTTAGATTGCATGAAGCTTCCTGAGTGTGATTTTCTTGTGATTTGATCAGGTTTTTTTAAAGAAGTCATAGCAAAATTAATATAATTTATTTCATAAGCAATCAATTTATTAATAAATTAATAAAGTAATATAACATAGTCAACTGGGTTTGGTATCAAATACAGGAGACTCAGGTTTAAATGTCTATTAATTCTTTAAATCCCCATTAATGTTGTTCGATTACAAACGTAGAGGTAGGCATGCTGTTTTTCCATGCAATTGAACTGGAAACTTTAAACACAGTTTCTCCCTTTTCTCTTTTTGATGTAGCCGTATTTGGTTTAATTTACCTTCTGGGTGTGAGAGCTTATTTCAATTTAGAAAAGTCTATATTTCTCAGAATATATAATAGAAAACTGTTAAAATTTGATCATTTGAATCACTATGACACACTTTTATTCAACCTCTGTTCACGCCTGACTGCATGATTTTGTGTTAAACAGATGGGCCAGTGGACGTAACTATAACAGCTGACATCAAGGACACCATTGTTTTAGTGTGCAATGCAAAGTCTCAGCCACCAAGTGCTTACCACTGGCTCTTTAACAACTCTGTCATCAAAGAGGATGCTTTGTTAGTTTTGCCCCTAATATCTCCTCTCGGTAACAACTACACCTGTGTGGCCATAAACCCCCTGACCAATGACACATTGTCTAATTACTATGTTATTTCAGGTGAGCATGGCATTTCCACAAGTCAAATAGCTGATCTTTAGAAGTTATAGAAAGTGTAAATGAAAGAAAAAGACATGAAAATGCTTAAATGTTTACTATCATATTTTATCATGCTAATTTATTGGTTGCAAATTTAAAATTGAATAGAGAGTACATCATCAACAATGTTGTGTTTCTCCTTCACAGATCATAGTGCAGCAGCCCCTCTTCAGACTAGCGTGCTGGTGGCTGCCTTGTGTGCTCTTGTTTTTCCTGTATTAATACTGATGAAGCCCTTCTGAGCTACTAAATGAGGCCTGCTAACTGAGTTGTAAATTGGTTGTGTTATGCATTTCCCTCTGCCTGAATTCTAGCATCGTAATTTTATTATCCACATTTCCTTTCCGAAGAACAGGTTAAATGCGGATATGTAACTTAGTTCCTTTTTCCTAAAGCATCATAATATTAAGAATATCAAACTATGCATTCCTAAGTCTTATGTTCTCATTGGACGTACAGTGATCAGGTGTGATGGTTGTTTTGTTAGAAGCATATTATATTGACAGAGGACCTGATGATTTAAAGGTGTTTTCCAGAAAACTCTCATTGACTCCACATACCAAAATACCAAAAAAAAAATTTATCTAGGTGAAAACATGGCAAGTCTCAGCACATCGATGTTTCAGTTTTTTGCAAAATCAATCAACCATCAAAATGTCCTGCTATTCCCGATATCAGCAGTGCACATTAATTTTGCTAGGATAGGGGAAAATCACACATTCTCATTTTTCAGCAGGCCATTGTGTTTATTATTCCCTGTTTGTATTCCTTGCACAACTTATGCTAGCTATGATTCTTATACTTTTATCCTTATATTTGATAGACAAAAAATTTAATCATTAAATAATTATAATTCAATAATTTAAACACCTTGTACTATTACTTTATTTATTGTTATTTTTTACAAACTTGAATCATGCACACTTTAAAAATCCAAACTAATTTTGTATTATTATTATTATTATTATTATTATTATTATTATTATTATTATTATTATTAATCATTAATTGAGCTTATTTCAATAGACAATACACAGAGACTGAACAATACTGATTTAAACCTTTTAATGAGATTGGATTACATTGTGATAAGATACAGAAAATGGATAGAATTTTTGCAAAAATATCATCAGAGGGCACTTTGTGAAAATTGTCTCTATATTCTAGATACAATATGTTTTCTTGTGCTTCTGCATAATAAAGTACATGAAATGAATGATTTTTGATATTGTCAGCATCTTCCTTTTCTAAAGGTTATGTTTGGAAAAGATCAAAGACTTGAAGAGCTTTAAAAAGCAATACTCTATTGGAGCAGATAATATTGAAAATCGATGCCAGCCTTGCAAAGATGCTAGAAATTGCATTAAACTGGGATACTAATGGCTTTGGTCTCCTTCTTCTCCTTGTTTTGCATAATCAGAGCCTTGCATTTTTGGAATGTTTTCATGCCTTTCTTTACACACAGAGCCTTCTCCTCCCGAGTGAGTCCATCTGAGAAAGATGAAGAGCATCAGTAGTGGTAACAGCAACAAAGGGCAAGAGGATAACTTTAAAAGATGGAATTATAGAAGCACCGTCACAAAGCATGTGTGTGTGTGTGTGTGTGTGTGTGTGTGTGTGTGTGTGTGTGAGAGAGAGAGAGAGAGAGAGAGAGAGAGACTTACTAATAGGATTAGGCTTTTTGCATGGGCACACCTTCCCTGCTTTGATTTTTCCTAAAGACACAAGAGAACAGTGAGCTCAGTTTACGCAACATTACTGCAGTGGGGCATACAACCATAACCCTAAACCACAATAAAAAAGGCTTTTAAGGCAAGGGTCCAGCTAAACTTTTAAATAATATAAAAATTGAATCCTTCTTAATTACTCTGTTTTTTACACGGTTGGACATCAGACATTAAATGCAAAAATGCTATTGTAGTGATGTTATTGATGTTGCAAAAACACATTGCAAAACAATTTCAACTATTTAAAATTTTAGTTTATGCTGACAGAAGTAATTCATGTAAGCTCATCAAAATTTACAACAGATATTTCATTCATACAGTGTTCATTATACTGTAATATTAACGATCTGGGACTGAAAGAAAAAAATAAGCATAGGACAAATGGATTTTGTATCATTAAGAAAACCTTATTCCGATTCACATGAGCGCGCATTTCTATCATTTTCAGTGAAGTCCCGCGGCCGCTCCTTTATTTCCGGTCTCGTGCAGAGCGCTTCCCGGGGGCCACCGAGCCGCGACCAGATAAAAACATTTCACCTTTTTAGATCGCCACAAACACACTGCATCCCACATGACAAAAAAGAACCAATCAGTGATCCACTCAGGACCACAAATGCGCTGCAAAGGTTCTGCAGTCCATGATGCACTAGAGTACTGGCCCAACTAGCTAAAGGTAAGTTGTCTTCCAAGTGCACATCCAGGCCGAGTGGGTTTCTCAAAAGCGCGGGAAAAAATACATCTGTACAGGCGCGAGCGCTGCGCAAATTACGCACGAGCCTTCAGTAAGATACAAGCGACACTCTCGTGCTTTCAATGCGTTTTTTGGGCGCTTCATATGAATGAGTGCTAATACACAATATATTATTTTTCCTCAGAGTCAGGTTTTTGCATGCACTATATCCAATACTTCTAGTCTCACTCCTTCTTCTTTTATTTGATTTCTTTATTATTATTATTATTATTATTATTATTATTATTATTATTATTATTATTATTAATTTATGTATTTATTTATTTATTTATTTTGCTTAGAAACTGTCACATTCACCTGCGCAGGAACAGTGTGCACCCCGCTGCTTGGTGGATCTGGTGTGGCTGGAAGCATCAGCAGGTTTCACTGCATCTCCTGCCTTGGTTGCCACTGCATTATGTACAGAGTAAAAGTACTGCTGGTAAAGCATGCTTATTATAAATCAGATCACAGATAATAGGTTTAGATAAACCAGAAATACTGTTTTTAATTCCTCTTTGTTTAGTTTTTCAGTATTCCATTAAATCAGAAAAAACCCTACCAAGACTGTGATACTGTTACTCACTAACAATGTGTCTTCTAGATGTCTATATAAAATATATATTGTTGGGGAAAAAGAACTTTTTCACCTTCTGGTTATTGTCAGAAATTTAATTTCAGCACAATCAGAATATTAATAAAATGACTGAATACACCAAACTTACAGTTCGTGTCTGACACTTGGGCGTCAATAACTTCTGTGATGAAATACATGCAAGAAAACACAATACGAGCGGATGAGCAAATATGTTTTCTAATTGTTAATAATAACCTTTTTTCTTCGTAAGTTTCATAATATATAATTTTAAAGTTCCATATGTGTGTGTTATTCTCAACAAAATGCAATATCCTGTGTAATTTATATAATATAGTTATAGTGTATAAGATATATGTACAGTACCTTGGCAAAGAGCATTGATGGCCAGCATGGCAGTGGAGACCAACAGAAACATCACAAATTTCATCTTCTCTCAAAAAAAAGTTCACTTTCTGAATGCAACTTTTATGCGTAGCTTTGGCTAAGCACTGCAAATTATTGTGTTTGGACGTGACGCAGTTCAGCATTTATAAGCAGAAGCTCTTGGTGTCTGCTTTCACAAACCAGCCTGAGCTTGCAAGATATAAAGCAAAGCTTTAAAAAAAAACAAAACAAAGCTATACAATGGGTCCATATTACATTCATATGAAAATGCCAAGTTTTCCGTTCTGCTTCTTTTTAATTTGGTTTTATTTTTATGCTGGCTAGACATGAAAGTGACCATGTTTGTATCTTAGCCATCTCTGTCATCTTGTGTCCCGTTATCATCCCACAAACTTCAATCATGTCACGGATTGGAAACACTACACCGCTTCAGACGTAGTTCACTCTTCCATCACCTGGAACATGCTTCACTTTATGTTTATTATTTTCTTTGTAAAATTCCATTAAATAGAACTTGATATGTCTGGAATCACATCTTGAGTCACCTCATAAAATTGAAAAACAGTGTTGAACACCACTGGCCATGACTTTTTAATAGTTCAATTATGTACAAGAAAAAAAAAAAGACCACCCCTGTGCATCTCTACATGGGCAGGATTTAGCAAAATTAATGCTCCCTTTATTTAGTTGAAACTGTGTAACTGACAACATACGCAAGACATTTGCGGGTTGTTTTGACATGCTGAGATGTACAGATATACTAGAATGTCACACTGTTCAGGCACATCAGTCTTCTTCCATTAACAAATTTCCCTTCCTGAATTTATTTTTAGTATGAAGATGTCTTGCCCTATCATGCCTTTGGCTCAGGCAATGGTAGAAACTATAGATGTGTGCAGATGTGTTCTAATCCACTGTTTCCATGAAAAAATTGTCATAACAGTATGCACATCCTCCATTAACTCAACTGTTCTTGTAAGTTATAAACTCTGGACATCAATAGTACAACCAAATATGAATTAGGATTCTATTTTGTAGT
The DNA here is from genome assembly GCA_025674565.1 of Synodontis membranacea. Lineage (NCBI taxonomy): Eukaryota > Metazoa > Chordata > Actinopteri > Siluriformes > Mochokidae > Synodontis > Synodontis membranacea. Next base: position 28,137,829 of record JAOVYU010000056.1, on the reverse strand, counting down.
TCCACAAGCTGTCTGGACTGCAGATGGAGATTTTGGATCTGTTTATAAAGTGTTCAAATGTCCAGTTTTGGTGAGCCTGTGCCCTCTCCAGCCACAGCTTTCTGTCCTTGGTTGACAGAAATGGAGACAGATGTGGTCTTCTGCTCTTGTAGCCAATCCAGCTCTAGGTTTGACATGCATTCAAGATCCTTTTCTGCTCACTGCAATTAGACAGAGTGGTTATCTGAGTTACTGTAGCCTTTCTGTCAGCTTGAACCAGTCTTTCTATCCTCCGTTGACCTCTCTCATCAACATTTTGGTCAGAACTGCTGTTCACTGGACGTTTTTTTCTTTCTTGCACCATTCTGGGCAAACTCTATTGTGTGTGTGAAAATCCCAGAAACACTCAAACCAGCCCATCTGGCACCAGCAATCATGCCATGGTCCATATCACTGAGAGCACATTTTCGCCCCCATTCTGATGGTAGATTTGAAAATGATCCAAAGCTACTGGCCTGTATTGACATGATTTTATGCATCGCACTGCTGGTCCATTATTGGCTGATTATATAATTGCATGAAAGAGTAGGTGTGCAGGTATTCCAAATAATGTGTTCAGCGAGTTTCCGTTTCACACTTGGATTTCTCAGCTAAAATGGTTTGAATAATGTACTGTTGGAAATATATGTACTGAGAAAATGTTTTGATACAGATTGAACAGATTATAAAATATTGTTTTGGTGGTAGACTTTACTGTAAACTCAACCTTGTCTTTGTAATGCAGTTAAAGTGTAGGTAATAAAACTCATTGTGATACTTATTGTGTATCACTGAAATTTTAAACAGAAAGCAAACATTTGTAGAGTATATATTATAGTATTGCTATAATGTTGTGCTTGTTATTAATACTTTCACCAGGAAGGAATAGTCTAGCTCCTCCCATACTGTGCATGTCAATTAATTAAGACACCTACTTGGTTGAGTACATGGTTTTAATCCAGCAGTTTAAAACAGAAGACATTTACATATTGCCATGTTAAATCACAGATTTGGCCCTCAGAGTTATTGATGGAAGCGCTTGAGTACTTTTTTCCACAGGCTTGAACAATGACCAAAGGCCTCTGCATTAATGACACAGGACAGGGCGTAGAGAAAAAAGCAGGCTCACACTACATTTCCATCAGGTGGATTCGCTCGTAAATGAGTTATTTACAAGTCACAGCATAGTGTTTAACATTTTCATTGTTCTTTTGCATCTGATGTAACTTATCAGCTGAATGTGTCTTCTACAGTTGTAACAGGTCTGTTGGAGCAAGAAAAACCCTAAATGGAGGTAATGCAGTTGTTGTTATCGACTGGAGATGGAGAACTGTACTGTCAAGTGCCATGGGGTTATGTGTGCATGCCAATTTTAGGTTTTGCTCAACTCTGCAGCAAAGAAAAGGCAATATTTACAGATTCCAACATAGACATACAGCCAGGGGACAGATACTAATTAATGCTTTCTATGCATTTAAGACATCATAAACATTGTACAAAAAAAAAGATCATAAATGCTTTCAAAAAAAGAAAAATACGTTCAATTTATATGTATTAAAACCTCTGTCTTGCCAACATTTCACCATGGTTATGCATTTTCTAATCATGTTATATGAGTAGAGGCTCACTGAGATGTACAGATATACTATACTCCCAAACTGAAAAGTTGTGTTTATTTTTTAAGCTTTGACTTAAATCTTACTTGGCTGAACCACAACCCACTGCTTCCTTTATACTGTGCAGTGTCCATGAACTTTCCATATACTTAAGTGTGCAATGCTTTCTGAAAATCATTTTGCTTGGGGCCAACAAAAATAACAAAGTGGCATTTTTCTGTCATGGTAGTTTAAGTATCACTCTAATGCTTATGAATACAATGATCAGATCAGTTGTGCAATGTATTAACTGATAAATCAATAAATGAAATGGCATGGAGTGGTCTTCTTAGAATAGTGTGTGTATAGTATGTATGTATCGTTGTTAATAGTGTACTATATCTAGTGTAAATTCCATTGGTCCGTAACAGTATTAATGTAAGTGCATGGTTTTGTTGTTGTTGTTCATTTCTGTGTAGGATACATGTCTACAATAGTGTATGAAGACTTATTTGCTTTCGAGCACTCAGGGTGCGTGTGTTTCTAGCAGAGCTTTAATTTGCGTGTATATCGGCTGGCACACTTTCTGATAGGCCTGTGCTGTGAGGTGGAGATAGTCGTATAGGTCCTGGTGGGAGATAGACCCATCTGATTGGACGAATCCAGGATCCACGTCCAGAAAGGAGCCATAAGAGAGAGAAGCCAACTCAGCCTGCACCAGGGTGTTCACTCGTGCATTACGCTCCCGCAGAGGGTTTGGACTTTTCCCTCTTGGCAAAACACCCTAATGGAAAAGGCGAACAAAAAGAAAAATATTTCCATCCAGTTATCAAATATCAAAATACCAACTTAGTAATCACCTTTGTACCCCACCAACTGTGACAACCACGTGTCCCCTTAAGGGCGCTTTTGTGGTGAAGCAGTTAATGTTGGCAGAGTCCCTAGTTCCAACGTGAGCTCAGGTTACTCTGTGTGTGTGTGTGTGTGTGTGTGTGTGTGTGTGTTTTCTTCTCCCTGTGTTCATCTCCATTTTCCTCTCAAATCCCAAAAACAGGAAGAGTAGTTATGTTACATTGGCCCTAGGGGTGAATATGTGTTGTGTGTGTATGTGTGTGTGTGTGTGTGCGCTGCAATATGAATCTAAAAAATGTTTAAAAAAAAAAAGTTTTATTTACTGAAAGCAGTA
>JAOVYU010000056.1:28117464-28128398 GCA_025674565.1 Synodontis membranacea | reverse complement strand
ATTAATAATAATAATAATATTGGATCATTATTCCAGAGTGGTTTATAAGATTGGAAATATACAGACTCATTTTCCTAGGCCACTTTTTTCTGACGTCACTTGCCATGTGAGTTCAACCGTCTGGACCGGGCTGAGTTCCGCGTTGCCTGGCAACAGAAGGTTAAAGATAACGGCGTGTAGAAGTTAACTCGGGACAGCGGGCTGGCTCTAATTAATGACATTAAATGTTCAGAGTGGTTGGCACGACTGGCTAGAGAAGAAACTTCACCAGAGGTAAGACTACAAATATAATCAACTTATCAACAAGCCAACTTAATATACTTTATTTTCAAATTAGTAACAGAATCAGTTACACCGGTAATAACGGGCTGTTAACGTTATCCAGACTGCAAACTAGCTAAATAACCTAGCTTAATGGCCGATATTGACCGAATATCAAGCTGGATATATATTCCAAAAGAGGCTCGTCACTGGATATAAATCTGGACTGATGTTCTGTAATAAAAAAAAATTAATGTGAAAACGCACGTGTAAAACAAATGAATAGGGGAAAAAAACAAACAAACATGAAATCATTCTAGTCCATTATAAGTAATACAAGCACAGGTGGTCTCAGGGACACAATGATTGGTGATCAAAATGTGCTTTATTAAATCATAAATTAAAGGAATATATGAACCGTACACTAAGAGTACACAGAAATCTATGAGAATGTAATTAGTTTGATAGAAATAGAGGAGGAGGAAATGTTAGTACCACTATTGCATTTGGTTGATTATGGGATGCCCAGCTGATTTCTTTTTTTTTTTTTTTTTTTTTTTTTTGTCGTTTGTGCATTTATCTAGCATGCTCGCTTCGAGTCATCGCAACAGAAGAGCATCGTCTAATAAACAAAATGCCTTAAACATGTCCAACAGCTGTAGGAAGGCCAAGGTGAAACCCTGCACTACAGGTATTTCTGCTCCTTGCCACAGTTCAGTTTGTAGTAACAATAAAGCAGGGCATTACAGCGAGCCTCAAAAGATTAAACGTCTTAAAACCATAAAACAAAGAAATCAACTTCGAGGGCAGAGCACAAACAGATCTAACCGGAGGCATCAACACTGTGAAAGAGCAAGCAAAGACAAAGGGCCGTGTAGTGAGAATAAGGATTGCCAGTGCAGTCGCTCAGTGAACTTTTGCGGAAAAGAAAAGTCACTTGCCAAGCCATTTCCAGCACAGAAGCCAAGCATTATCACCGAAGGCCGTCTTACGTCTATCAGAGGTCTCTTCAGCTATGAGGTCAGGTCTGTGGACATTGAAAGACTCGTAAAGGAAAAGAAAAATCAAAAGTACGTAGAAAATAAGCAAGGACAGGATACTGCAAGTAATGTTTCTTCTCCTTCCGGTTTAATTCTGCATTCAACACCTCCTGTTGTGATTTCTGAAACAAGTGAGGAAGGCACTTCTGCACGTGCAAATAAACACCAGAAGTCAAATATGTTAGAGAAAACAGATTGTTTTCAGACTGATTTAGGAGCCACAGTGATTGGGACTGTGCGCAGTGGAGATGGGAAGCACAATACTGCATCAGAAGCTACAGATAATACTGCCAGACCTGGAAACACATCAGGTCAGCAAGGGATACAAGAAGATGTGATTTTGTCTTCATCAGAAAGTGAAATTGTTCATAAGTCCTGTTCAACATCTGTCAAAGTCAGACGGAGTGAACATAAAGTCATTCCAAAAAAGAAAAACACACACGAACAAAAGCAGACAATTAAGGTGACTGCTGAAATGGACGTGCAACATTATTCTGTAAATACTAAAAGACTTGACACGTCTGCACGCTCAGAAGTATTAAATTCAGATGCTCCACTATTCGACACTAGTCCTGCAATCTTCATGTTTTCTTCACCCACACTAGACAGAGAAAGAAGCGAAATGGGAAATGAAAGTCAGCACAGGAAACCTGGTTTTTCATCCAAAGAGGAAGCAGTGAGCAGGCTGGCGACTCGTTTGTGTCATGATCTAGATTCTTTTCCATCACACCAGTGCTGCCCTCTGCTGACAGAGTGCAGGAAAGTTCTTCTGACAAACCTGCAGGAAAGGCATGGATCTCAGCTCCAACACAGCCTGCGCAGGGTACACTCATACCTCAGTGCAAAGGGGCCACGTTCCCCACACACTGCAAAGCAAGTCTTTCCCAGCTCAGAGCAAAAATATTTAGACAACACACAAACGTATCTAAGCTATACAAGGAAACATGAAGATGCTCAACAGAGTGAAACAATGGAATTTCAAACAGGTATGTCAGCTAATCAGTAAGTGGTCATATTATTAGTGTGTTGCATAAGTTCGTGGCCTAGTAAATATCTTTAATTATTTGTCAAAAGTAAAAGCACACGTTTTAGGTAGTTTATCAATCAAGCATAGAGCCCAACAAGATTCATATTCATCATTGCCCTCTATTCTGATTCAATAGTGGAAAAAACTCCACTTTTTTTATGGGTTTATGGCAATGGTGCAGTCGACATTTCTGCAATCAAGAAAGGTGAATTTGAGCTAGGTAATAAGACAAGAAGTGGTAGACCAAAGGAAACAGGAGGTTCAGAAACTGTACAAAGATGCGATTCTGAAAGTTGATAGGTTGGTTCCACATGCAGTTTCAGAGAGAAATATCACTCGTGTTGACGGCTTAACATGTACACTACAGGTGCATTACAGATGCTTTGATCCTGGAGAAACTGCCAAACACAGAATGTTACATTGAGCAAATTATGTTATAAAATCAATAAACTACGATAATCCAGAGGCCATACAAAAAAGATAATCATCCACTTTCATGACAACCCAAGGCCACATGTTGCAAAATCGATGAAAGACATGTTTTTAAGTGTTGGATGGGAAGCTTTTCTGCATCCAGCCTACTCACCCGACATCAGATTTCCACTTGTTTAGGTCACCGCAACATCTCTGGCCAACATTTTAAAAAAGTCGAGGAAATACAAAATTGCACAGATTAATTAATTTCCTTAAAACTCAAATCTTTTTTTGCAACAGTGTTTATTCGTTGCCAGATAAGTCAATCAAAATGGCGATTCCTTTGAAGACTAACTCTATTTATCATTTCAGAAAATCACAAAGAAAATTTGTTCAGGAGGCCACAAACCTATGCACCACCCTAATACAATCACACTGTGATTTGTTATCACAGTGTAATTTATCAAAACAACAAAAAAAGTCTTCTTATTCTGAACAATGGTTATTTGTCTTTGCTAGAAAATGGTTCAGAGAAACATTGTCTACGAGATGGTTTTTGTGAGTATGTGGAAGAAGAAGCAGCCTCTGAGAGGAAGCAAACTTGGGGGATATACTCGCCACAGGACTTTGCCACAAAACTCCAGCGACCATGCAAAGATCTGGTATGCCCTTGATGTAACAGACTTGCACTATACGTATAAATAGACAACATGTGCTGTTTTAACGCCAACATACAAAAATGAAAGCAGCTGCTACTGCCTTAAATGAAATTTTCCGAATTTTGGCATTACAGTACATAGCCATGTACTGTAATGTCATTTAAGGTAAGCATGTGCTGATCTACTCATAAAATTTAATTAAGCATAATAAGAATTCTGCGTTCTGTTAGACACCCATTCATGATTTTAAAAGAAAAGTGTTTCAAATCCATGATGACTTATTGGGTTCATGCTATGTTTCCTCCGATTACCAAACATGCTATACTGAAAAGCTGTAGCTCTTTCGTTCAAACCATTAAACCCTAAACTTAGAACGTTATCCGCTGTCCTTTTGTGTACAGTGATTTGTATTTTGATTGGACAACTGTGCTTAGCATTTCTACATGAAGTTATCCTCTAAAAAGGGATTCCTTTTGAGGGAAAAGAATGATAGAGTAAATATTGCACCTCATTACACCCACAGCTGCATTTCAAATGTCCCTTTTCAGTCACTGCTTATGGATGTGTCTGCAAAATGGACTGAAAAATATGAACTGGAATGGAGAGCCAATCTATAGGTGTTTCACTCTGAGTAATCACAAGTCATAAGCTGTGTGAATCCTAACCCTGCAAGCACATTTATACCACTTCTGTTTATAGTTCAGTAATATACACAGCTTAAAGTAAAATAAAAGGGTCTAAAGTAAAATTTGTCTGAATGGTAACACAGTTCTGCTTTCAAATTGCAAATTGACTTAATGTTATAGGAAGACTGTTTAACTTTTTTGTGTAAACTTTGTTTACTCTGTCTGTAGTTAAGCCAACTGAGTGAAAAAGCACAGTTTCAAGGGTCTCTTAGAGCAAGGCAACACTCCAAATCCAAGATGTTATACCAGGCCTTCACTGCACCTCAAACTTCATCACCATGGTCTTATAACTGGACAGATCAGGAGCCACAAAAGCAAGTAAAATTAGGCACTGATGAAAACAGGAGGAGACACAGCACTCCCCTGACACTGCTAGAACAATGGAGAAATGACCCTGATTTAAATTTTCTGTTCCAAGATGAGAATCCAAAGAGAACCCATGCATCACTGGGTTCTCTGACAGAGCGGAAGGCTTGTTCTCCTCACCACGACATTGAGAGTATCAGTGAGAGACCACTCTTTGGCACTTTCTCTACTGTTTCTGCATTTTTTCCTCCTGAAGGGTTTTGTTATGAGCCTTATTATCGGTTTCCACATCCATCCAACTCATTTAACAGGTCTGGTATGACTCTTTACACTAAGCCAAAGGTTGAAAAGACAGGTCATGGTGCATCCTTGCACTTGACCCCTCCTTATTTTTAGTATTTGCCATAAGCTGTCTGCTATATATAGCTGAATTTTTGATATATAGCTTTTATGGTGATGCACTTTAAGTGTCATCATTAAATGTTTAAAAAAGTTAAATAGAGGAAAAGAAATGTGTTAATAGTGTAAGTAATAACCTTTCTCGTCAAATGTATACTTTAATTCTGTAATCTGATTTTTTTCTGTAATCTGTAATTTCCTCTTACAAAAGCGTACATTTAATTTGCTCAAATGCATATCTATAAACAGATGATTCTTGGTAAGGGGAAAAAAGTGATTTCAGTTTGACTGAAATGTCACAATTATGTAATATTAACAGGATGGATGAACATGCCCAGTAACAGTTGTGATGTCGAAAGTTTGTTTTCTGTGGCTTCCCCTGCCAGTAAATCAACCTTACAGTATTTGCGAGTTTTCCGATAGGTGAGACCAAAGTACATGTGCAATAATGATGCATATGTACTTCATATTGAAGTTATAGTAAAATTTACACAAGAATGCAGATTTCTAATGAGGTTTAATTTTATTTACATCTTCATTTTTCTTTTTCTTTTTTTTTTTTTTGCTTGTATGTCATTTGTCTTATTCTGTGTCTATTAGTCTTATTTAACAGGATAGGCTATTTTCTTTCTGTACATTGTAAATAAGTCAGTTAATAAGCAAAATGCAGTTAATAAAGAAATTGGTACCATCTATTTGGAGTCTTTTACAAGCTTATTTCATGATTTCTCAGTAGCAAAGACACTAGACGTGAAGGACAACTCTGTTGTCAGGGCATTAGGTAATACGGCTCATCATCCATTTGTGCCTGGTTCTTGAAATATTCTTTTTCCACTGCTCTTGCAGCATCTTTCTGCTGCCCATTCGGAACATCCTCCTCCATCTGTTCTTCATCTTGGCCTCTACTGTTGCTTCTCCTCAAAGCTCTCTTAAGCTGCTTCCAGAACAGCTCCTTTGCCTTGACGGGATCTGTGCAGTCCAGCCCTGGCCACTGTAGATAAGTCTTTTTCAGCATAACCTTTCTCATACGGTGAAAAACAGACAGCTGTCGCTCAGAGATGTACTCCAAAAAGACAAGTAAGAGCACGTCCTGCATCTCGTCAAAAAGACGGTAGCTGGCCAGTTGGATTTCCAGGGAGCACCACTCACTGCGGAGGAAGTTTTGGCTGACCACACACACCGTCTTGCGGCTGTTGTAAACTGCTGCCACAATGTTGTCAACTATGTTGCGGCCTGGCTCAAAGTCCCGGTGGTGGAAGCAAAGTCGGAAGCCACTCCCTTCAAGGGTTGGGAGAAGCTGATCCATCACCCATTCCTCATCTGCCGAATTGTAGGAGATGAAAGCGTCGTAGGTGCATTTCTCTTCCTCTTCCCGAAGACGGCGCCACTGTTCGCCAAACCAAGAGCGGAAGACATAGTAGCCGTATTTAAATTTCCAGTAAAGCTTGACATAAAGTAGTGGAAGTAATGTTAGCAGCAATGTTACAATATAAGTGCTGGCAAACCAATACACTCCAAAATCTGAACATACATGGGTGTCATAGTTGTAAAAGTTTGACCCTTTGACATCTGGACAGGTCAGATTGTAAAGATATATCAACTGTACTCTTTGGTTGTTTTTTGTCCAATTCTGGAGCTCACTATTAGGACAGTTGCAACTGAGAGGAGTATTTCTAACATCTAGATATTGTAGATTAGTCAGATTTTCCAGCAAGTCCACATCCAAAGTCTGCATGGCATTGCGGTTAAGATGCAATACTTTCAGTCCTGTGAGATTACCAAACACCTCTTTTGAGAATGACTCAATGCCCATGTTCTCAACCATTAATATCTCCAGCTTGTGAAGGTTTTTGAAAATTCCTGGCTTGAGTTGGGTCACGCCAACACAGGAATCATCCAGTGTTAAAAATCTTAAGCTTTTAAGGTCATCGAATGTGTCAGTGCTGAGAGAAGAGATATGATTGTTGCTGAGGTAAAGACTTTTCAGGGAGGTGAGACCACGGAAAAATGCATGAGGTAATAAGGTTATGCCATATGGCATCTGTGCATCTAACTTTAAGTCAGTCAGCTTTGTTAGATTTACAAATGGGGAGTATACATCTTCTTTAAAGTAATGGATCAAATTCCCATGCAAATCTAGCACTTGCAGTGTGCGATGCAGGCTTCCAATCAGGTGACCGTCAATTTCTGCTAGATGATTGCGGTCTAAGTAAAGATTATTCAAGCTGTCCAGCCCTTGAAATGCTAGGGGCATTAAATGTGTTATCTTGTTCCCACCTAAATCTAAAATGCTCAGATTTCTGAGGGAGAAGAAGGTGTTATTGAAGATAACAGAAATTTGGTTATTGCGTAAGTTCAGTGTCCTAAGTCTGTGAAGATCCTTAAAGCTCTCGTTATAGAGATCAGTTATAAGGTTGTTGTCCAGGCGGAGTGTAACAAGATCTTTAAGTCCATTCAGTGCTTTTTGATCCAAGTAAGCAATTATGTTTATATTCAGTTGAAGAGTTGTCAGATTTGGCATATGGCTGAAAGCAAAGGAATTCACTTGCAAAATGCGATTGTATCGGAAGCTCACTTCTTTCAAGTGGCGAAACTTTGTGCGACTTATGCAACTTTTTAGATCGGTAAGGTGGTTATGTTCAATTCTTAGTTTCACAAGGTGCTTTTGTCCTTCAAGGAATTGCAAACAGTTTATGTTTTTCAGGTGATTGTATGAAAGGTCTAAAACATAAGTGATACGGGGGCAGTCAAATAATGATTCATAATTCAGATCTTTTAGATCATTGCTCTGAAGAAACATTTTTTCAATTTTTTTATATGTACCGTATGAAAGTTGTTTGCACAAAGAAGCTAGCATTTGGGGCTCTGATAATCCCAAACCCGAGAAGTCTACATGCCAAGGCATCACATTAGTATGATTCAGGAGCTTTATTATTGAAATGTTGGTGGAGTGCAGACACAAGTATGTCAAATTGCTCAGGTTCAGACCAAAGAAAGCCTGGGCTGACAGATGTCTATTATAAGAAAGATCCAGCACTTTCAAACTACTTAGAAAATCTTTCCCGCATTCCAGTGTGTTCAGCATGTTATTACCAAGAAAGAGATGGGAAAGTGACTGTGGCAGGCTGCCTGAGTATAGCAAAGTTGTAAGTCTGTTATAGGAAAGGTCCAGCTTCTTCAGTACTTTCAGGTTTGATATGGTCTTCGCCACTTCTGAGAAGTCCATTAACTGGTTCCTACGTAGATCCAGAATCTCTAATTTAGACAAACTAGAAAATAAGTCAGAAGATATATTTGTCAGTCTGTTGTCAGCTAGGAACAAACTGCTGAGGTTTTGAAGGTCCTTGAAGATGGAAGAATTGAGGTAAACTATGTCATTGCTGGACAAGTTCAGTGTATGAAGATATTGTAGATTAGCAAAGGCATCTTTATCGATGTACCTCACGTGATCCTCATTTAATTGCAGAACACTGAGCTTTGGAAGGTGACTGAAGCTTTGAGAAGGAATTTTCAGAAGTGTGCAGTAAGAGATTGAAATGTTTGTTGCAGATTGTGGGATATCGTCCAAAATGGCACTAACTGTATGAGCATGGCGTTTAGTGCATTTGAAGGTTGTATGGTTTGAGCCAGGACTTTCTATGCAATTCCTGAAACTGTAACTCACGCTGATCTGAAACATCGAAGTGACTATCGATACGGAGATCAGTGCCTGAATCCTGTATGAGCCCATATTTCGCAGTGCTGTGTTCGTTGTGGTACTTTTGCAGAAACAAATCTTCAGGTTTTCATTTTAAAGCTGCACTGATGTATATTTTATGATATAGAAGATCTCATTGGGCTTTTATGGTCAATCACAGTTGTCTGTAAAGAAAGTAAGAAAGAATAACAGTTAATCAGTTTTTACTTTCAAACATTTTCTTGACCATTCCCATACTTGATCAAAAACAATTAAGAAAGAAAGAAAGTACATAGGAAGGGATATAACAAATATTAATACCATGCTTTTATGGATTATGACCAATGCACTACAGCTGTGTCTAATTATCACTAATAGTATTAATCTTAGATTTTATAGTCTGGATTAATTCCATTTACTGTCATTTCTTAAAAGTTTTTATTAAAAGTTTAGCTTGAGTGTAAAAGTTCCTCTCTGGTCTCTTATCGCCAGGTATAACAGTACAAGATCATTACAGTTTGTTCAACCATACAAGCATATCTTTGGAACCAAGTGTATGTTAAGAGAATATTATGAATTGCGACTTCAACTGATAAGCAGGTTCCTGTTTTTGGCTGACAGAAGTGAAAGTTGATGCCTTCTGCTTTTGTATGACTTCCACCTCAAGGGTTGACAAACTACAATGCCCTCCATAATTATTGGAACACCTTGTGAAGATTAATTAAAAAAAAAAAGCCACCTTTTGGGGAAGTAGCTTCATCTAACACTGAAAAAAAAATGTCAAAATTGAGTCTTCGCCTACAACATTTTATCTGAGACATTCCAGTTTACATTTTTTTTTTTCATTTAGCGTTCTAGATCCTTTCTTCTGCGCTCTCCTCTTCAGCTCACCCCACAGATTTCAGATCAGGTGACTGAGATGACCATGGCAGAAGGTGGATTCTGTGCCCAGTTAAAAACTTTATGCTATATGCTTAGGATCATTGTCTTGCTGGAAGATCCTGTAAGAACCCTGTTTTAGTTTCCTGGCAAAGGCAGCCAGAGTTTGATTTAAAATGTCCTGGTATTGCATGGAATCCAAGATTGCCAATTGCCAAGATGTCCAGGGCCTTTGGAGTTAAACCAGCCCATAAAATTGCATAACCATCCATTTTGCACTATTCCCACTTGGATGTTTATTGCAGAAAAGCTCAATTTTTTCATCAAACCATAGAACATTGCTCCAGTCAGTTGCAGTAGCGTTTCCCAAACTCCAGGTGCTTACATTTGTGGTTAACTGACGGAAAAGGCTTTTTTCAGTCTGGCATATCTTACAAATAACATGTTGCCATGAAGATGGTGTCCGATGGTAGTTTTGGAGACTTGGTCCAAGATCTTACCTTTTCTTGTAATTCATCTACATTGATCTTTGGAGCTTTTTTTTTTTTTTTTTGGTCCTCTTACCATTACCATCACTGAACATGGGGCAAAATAAAGCTGTGTCCTCTTCCAGGCAAGTTTGTAACAGTTCCACTTGATGTCTACTTTTTATTATCGCCCTAACAGTAGAACTGGGCATTTTCAGTTCCGTAGCTTTTTTTTTTATATAACCATTTATGAAGGTCAGCACACTTCTCCCTCATTTGGTTTGTGTGTTCTCTCATCTTCCACATGCTAATGGAAGACTAAGGGAATTTGGCCACTGTGTCACCTCATATTTTTTTCCCAGTTAATCAGGAAAGCACGCATTACAGCTTGAAAGCTCCTACACACTCCAGTCAACTCAAAAGTGTATAATTTAACTGGGAAACTTACTGCAGTTACATTGGGTTCACAGTAATGTTCAGGTGTGCCAATAATTCTGGCACATGTGTTTTTGTTGATGAAGCTATTTCAGCAAAACGGTGGATTGCTACTCTAACCCCTTTTTCTAATATTTACAAGGTGTTCCAATAATTGTGAAGGGTACTGTTTGCATTATATAAAGAGTGGTTCTCATCAATAAGTTGTTTCTAACTGAGGACTGCTGTTCAGCAGGTTTTTTGTTTGTTTGTTTTTGCACCATTCTCTGTAAAGACTGTTGTATTTGAAAGTTGCAGATCAGCAGCTTCTGAAATAGTTAAATTACCTTTTGAGGTAAAAGGCAGGAAATTATTTCATGTTTTTCTTGAAGATGTTAAATCTTCAGTTTATTGCTTGTGTAAATTATCAGAAGACCTTGATGTGTATCTGAATGATTTTATACACACAACCCCATATAAACAGTGGGCTCCAAAAAGTAATTGGACACCTAAGCCACATTTACAAATGTATGAATTTCACTGCATTAGAAAACAAGCTGTCAGTACAGCCATGCTGCCCTGGGGATGCCCGATCTCACCTGCTCTGGGAAGCTAAAGAGGGGTGGGCTTGGTTAGTACTTGGATGGGAGACAGCCAGAGAAGGCCGGGTGCTGTACAAAGACCCAGCCACAAGGGGGTGCACACT
>JAOVYU010000056.1:28100677-28111120 GCA_025674565.1 Synodontis membranacea | reverse complement strand
TGTCCTTCTCACTTCTTCCTACTGTTTGGAGCAACTGTGATCACATAATAATTTCCTAAGGGATTAATAAAGTATTCCGATTCTGATTATGATTCTGATAAAGGCTAGATGAATTTTAAAATGCCTTAAAGTCCAAAGGGCACAACATAAAAGGAATGACCCATATGGTGACAATACTAAACAATACAGCTTTGTTTAAAGTACAAAATTTGTTTAACTTTGCTAAACTTTGTTTAAAATGCAAAATAAGCACCTTTTTTTCCATTGCCTCTTTTTTTTATTTGAGATACAAAAAAGAACACATGGACAAAATGAGAATGAGACTAGAGTTGTATAAAAGAATAATAAGAAAGACTTATCAGTGAACTGAATTTGTTGATGTGTTTGACTTTACTGTTTACTCACCAAGGCATATCACTCAGTGTTCACTTAAGCAATCAGGCAGTTATGCGCTTTTACCTACTCTGAATACAGTAATGGCCCTGGAATGTAAAGTTCTGTAACAAAACTCAACAACCCATTTGATAACCAGGAAATACTTTTATTCTTATGTGAAAGCAGAGACATGGTCAAGCAATTAACATGGTAGCATTTGCTACGTACATACCTGAGTGTATAATGGGGTGCTTGGTTCTGGGAATTTTCACAAGAAGATACTACAAGTACTACAACAGTCAAGCTCCAGATTACTCATCAAGGTCATACAGAGACTTGGGAATGTTGATTATGAGGTGATGCAAACGGATAGAGGTGGGGTGCAGCAGCTATACCACCACAATCTACTTAAACCATGGAGAGAGGTGGTCACTGTCACTTTGGCAATGGTCATTCTGGAAAGGGGTGAGCTAGGGCCAGGGAAATGTCTAATAATGGCAGCTCAATCCACCCTGGTCCCTTGTGGAGACCACCTCTCACTGTCAGCCACCCCTATCATTTGCCTGAATGCAAGAAAAACGAGGTTTGGCATGAATTTCAGGCTATGCTCAACTTGTGAGTAATCAAGGAGTACGACAGTGATTGGAGCTGGAACTTCAGAAAAATCAAAAATCGGTTAGGCGTGTCTCTTTTTTTTTTTTTTTTTTCAACACTGGATTTGACAAAAAGATGTGGGCAGTTCTGCTTATCTCTAGAGATAATGGTATTTTCTACTCAGTTTGGGTTGCACCAATTTGTCGCCATTCCATTTGGTTTGCTCAGGGCCCCACAAACAGAATTCTCTGTCTCTCACTCTAGGAGCAAGTGGTGAAGTACAGCACCATTTACAAAGAGTATCTGTCCATCAAGTGTGTTTGCCTCACCTTCCTTTACTATCTTTTGGGATGGGCCTTCTCCCTGTGTTCAGACCGTGCCTCGTTCCAGTGGTTGTGGCACAGATGGCTGTGGCATGGTTGGGTTGGGGAGAAGGCGGCAGGCCATATGACTCCCCAGACTGAGTGAAGAATATTCTCGTTGACAAAAAAACATAACTTCTAATTAGTTTAATTTGGGTCACATGTATCAGTGGCAGATGTCACCCAACATGCTACCAACATTCTGTGCCTTCACCACAAGGCATTCCTGACGTGATTAGTATTAATGCATTATAATGCAATTGTTTATTAAGATACAATTTTGTGCATATGTGGTAAGTTAGATGATGGAGTGTACAGCCACCATAAATGGGTTCATGTATGTCGCAACACCCCCAAATGTCGGTTGTCTCACAAAATGGTCATTATTTCATTTTAGAGCTTAGCAGGTTGTGTCAAAATTCGCTACACTATGGATAAGATGTTAAAGATCATCACAGATCTAGTCTAATAGTTATAAAGCAAATTCTTTTCACAAAACAGGAGTTTGTTCAGGGTACTGAAACACTCCTCCATTAAAACAGAACAGCTTCTGGTCTCTTTACTAAGACTCCACTTCTGTCATGCATTTTAGCTAAAAGATTGAAATCTCCCTTTTACAGTGTCTCTGGCTGTAAATCACTGTGTGGCATCACGGGATGCTGTAGCCAACGAACTGAGCTCTGGCTGTATACTGTAAATTTTCACCAGAGTGGGTCATCTGGGTAAAAGTTGCGTACTAAAATTGGATCAGTATATAAGTAGTAACCAGTATGGAGTTTCTGACACAGCCAGAGAGAACTGAGAGTCACAGAACTAAGTGTGGGTGTGTGAAATTCAAACAAGAAATCAAAACGCTAAAAAGTAAGAGAATAAGTGAAAGTGAGAGAATAAATGAAACCCATTTTGAGTTGCTCGTGCCTGCTTCTTCATTCTCCTACCGTATAAACCTGCAACTTCCTTACCTTATGAAATGACTGCATGAAGAGCACCCTCACATGAAGGCCTGTTTTATTGATCAACATTCAGACCACCCTAAAATATCCAAAACCTTTTAGACTGTTATGCACAATATCCTCATTACCATTTTCTGAGAAAACCAGGCTGAGGGATCTTTCAGTTGGGTTACAAAAGAATCATGTTTACGTGGTAGGCTGTTCCACCACTTCTGCTAAATCCCCACACTGTCAGATCACAACTCCTATTATTTAGGCCTACATACTGTATTTTGCTTTTTTCTTGGACTTCATTTCTTTCCTTCCTAAAGTTATAGCCTTCCTGAAGTCATATATATAATAAGCAAGTCTCTAAACCACAGGTTTCTCATTAAGCACTTAGGCAACATGTTACTGGAACAGCACGTGCTAATGCAACATTTCTAGTATTACACATTTCTGACTGTACTAAAATGCATACATTTAATATGAGTAACGCAACAGTGCCACTATGTGTTAAATGAGGTCACTAGGGAAAAGAATTTAAGAAATTGAGATTTCTTAATTAAGAACTAAGGCACATTTGAAAATAAATTGAAAATGATTTTGAGCATTTAAAATACACAATCATATAGTGATTGGGATAGACATGTATACTACATTTGAACTGATAAGACATTTGCAATCGGAAAAACAAATATCAAAATACTAAACAGCACTGCAGCGCCTGTGGTCAGACAGTTGTAAACATGCAGTTATAACTCAACAAACCATACTTTTTTTTTCAGTTCCTTGTTTGTGGTCGTTCCATGTAATTCTGATGGTAATAGTCTTCAAGAAGTTCTCCTACCTCTTTTTGTAGATTCTAAGTAGGTGTTAACATCTTCCCTTTTATTTGGCTTCATGACTTTCAAACATTGATACATGCGTTGTCCTTGATTCATTTGTCTGCCACTATATAATAGAAGGCACAATACAACATTTACAACATAAAAAAAATGTATTCGGAAACATTATTATTATTTTCAAACGGTAACATACGTGGTACATTACAGCTTTCCACATACGTGAACACACAGCTGCCCACATCTGCATAGTGTCACTTTGATTGGCAGGAGAGAAAGAAGGTCATTGTTCCCACACCAAGCTCAGGGCTGATATTACTCTTTGTGTTTTTTGTATTTTTCCCCCAGATCTGTGTGGCAAAACCTGGGGCCACTTCCCTTTGTAATGTTTACGTATTTCGTAAGGATCCTGCTTCTGAAATCCTCACTTCTTTTTTCTCTTTCCATCACTCTTCATCTCTCTGTGCAATAAGTGCTGAGCAGACAAAGACAAGAGAGACAGTTAGACCACTTTTTCCCTTGGTTGAAGGTCCAGTCTTTTTGGTGACAATGGCAACTCCTGCAGACTATGTAAGTTTTTTGTTTTCAGACTAATGCTAGTCTTAGTGTTTTAACCGTAGACTGCTTACCGTTTGCTATTTTACAACTGCAAGCTTCTCAACATTTAGCTAAAACATAAAACATATAAATTACTAAGAAAAAAGATTACTACTGAAACTACTTTGTCAAATTAAGGAAAAATTGTATGAGTATCCCATAATGAGATATAAGTTTTCAAATTAACATTAAAATCACAAAAAAGCTTTGTTGCTTTCTTTTTTCATTTAGATTCTAATTGAAATTATCACTTGTTGGCTCAGCTACTCAGCTTCTGCCAGGCTTAATAAAAATGTATTTACGCTTGTAGCATTGCTAATTGTAACTAGATACATCCTAACACTGATAACAAAGTAGATGTTGAGTTTCCTCCAAGTTGTATTTGGGTTGTCCTATTTATTATATAAGTAGTAATAATCTTTTTTTTTTTTTTTGTGGAATATATTTTCTAGAATGATTGCAGTACATTTAAATTCAAAAAAAGATTCTGCAAAGATTGTCATTTGCCTTTAACCAACATAAACAATCCTTACATTTATTTAATTCAGTTTACTGTAGCATGCATTGCATTTTAAGTAGGACAGGTCTAAATATTACACTACAGTGGAACCTCTGGTCACGACCATGATCCGTTCCAAAACTCTGGTCGTGACCCGATTTGGTCATGACCTGAATTTCCCCATAGGAAATTTAAATAAATGTAAAAACATTGAATAACTCTGAAAAAACCTTGAACACCAGAGAAAACTAACACTGCAGGAGTTCGTGCTGAACCAAGTTTGCGCTAGAGCCTTACGAACCGCTCGGTGTAAACACTTTTTTAATGAGTTTTAAACACAGGGAAAAAAATTAACATTTAAAAAAATCCTTAATTTGTTCAGAAAATAACCCTAAACGACCAAGAAAGCTAAACTTGCATGAGTCGAATTCTGGTGTGAAAGCAGTGAGGAAGCAGTGGGTTTAGAGGAGCTTACAGTTTTGAGGGAGAGTCCGGCTCTGTGTCGGAGGGATGTTAAAATGTTTTCTCTCTTGTGATTTCTTCTATTTCAGAAGCTTCTGGTGTTTTTAGCCGTTTAGATGGTGGACCAGACTTCATGAAATAGCGGTCTAATGTGACTTGCCTTTTCCTGTGCATTAAAACTATTCGGAAATGCGAGACTTTGCCAGTGTTTTTGTTCCCCACCAGAGCGTGTGGTCGTGAACCGATGCAAAATTTTGACCAACTTTTTGGTTGTAACCCAATTTGTACGTGTTCAGAAGCATTCATGACCAGGGGTTCCACTGTATATATAGAAAAAAGTTTGTGGACACCTTATCATCACACTCATATGTGGTTCTTCCTCAAGCTATTGCCATAAAGTTAGAAGCAGAGAATTGTCTAGAATATCTCTGTTTGCTGTGGCATTAAGAATTTCTTTTACTGGAACTAAGAGGACCAAACCTTTTCCAGCATGACAATGCCACTGTGCACAAAGTGAGCTCCATGAAGGTTGGAGTGTTAGATGTTGAGTGGCCTGCACAGAGCCACGGGTTCAACCCCAACTGAACACCTTTTGGATAAATTGGAACATCTGCTGCACCCCAGACCTCCTTACCCAACATCAGTGCCTGACTTCACTAATATTCCTGTGGCTGAGTGGAAAAATCCCTACAGCCACCATCCGAAATTTAATGGAAACCCTTCCCAGAAGAGTGTGGTCGTGGGAATTTGTAAAGCTGCTTTGAGACAATGTCTATTGTTAAAAGCGCTATATAAATAAAGTTGAATTGAATTGAATTGAATTGAATTGAAGAGTGGAGGTTATTATACTGTAACAGCAAAACAAGTATAAATCTGGAATGGCACATTCAAAAACCACATATGGATATTCTGGTCAGGTGTTCACATACTATTGTCTGTATGTATAGGGTATGTAGTTCAAAAACAGATATCGAAAAACTACATTATGCATGGGTTTAAAATACTTAGCATATTTATATTTAATGCCAGTGTGTGATTCACACCTGCACCATCATGAGTTGACATGTCCTCAGGGTCCAGAGGTGTAAACTGAGTGCAAACATGCCACAAAATGTGTAAAATAAATTAAAAAAGAGAAAGAAAAAGTAATAAAACAGAAATAAAATACACAAAATAAAACCTTAAGCACAATGCACATAAAATTTTGTCTGTTATTATTATTATTATTATTATTATTATTATTATTATTATTATTATATGCCAGTCACATATGGCACTGCAACTACAATCTTATATTCTCATTACTTTTTGAAATAGATCATGAGAAAGGCTAGTTTAAACAGTCATTACTTTATTTAATTTCCTATTAAAAAATCTGATTTTCTTAAGGTCAAATATCTGCTTGAAATTGCAAGAAATGTCCCAAAAGTAGAAGCAAGAAATTGAATGTTCCTAGACTATTGCTTTAGTTGACTGGCTAGTTAGATTTCTAAACAGTTAATGAGTTTGGATTTTATTGTAGCTATGGTTTTAAAAGACAATGGCTTCAAAGCATTTCCAGAGCGGTTTGTGGTAAAGAATGGGGATTTAGTACATTTTCAGTTTAGGTTATTTCCAGAGAGCTTTGGGCGAAAGCATATACCAAGATAAACAAAGCGTTTTCATGTGCAACAACAACAACAATAATAATAATAATAATAATAATAATAATAATAATAATAATAATAATAATGATAATGTAGAATTAAATGAAGTTATGCCTTAGTCTATTGTTGTTTGAATCCACCATCCTATGTTTTTTAGCACTGTCTGTAATAAGCATATCTCACCAGTTTGTTTGTTTATTTGTTTGTTTGCTTTCTTGTTTTTACTGAAACTACTTGAAAATGCTTGAGTTGCCCTTGATTGAGGCTATGCAAATTAATAAATCCCACAAAATATTAAAGATTTATATTGGCTGATCATTTACCATATACCATAAAGGTAAACACATAATTTGCAGTCCATAGTGTTGCTGTTATAAGGCATATTAATATATGACCTAGGCATGTATATGTGGCCTAAATTTTATTACTATAGCATTCATGATGTAACTAAAGACAACCCTAACCTTGTTGTTTTTGTGTCTTAGAGCACCCTGTCCTACACAGATTATGCGGATTATAACGAAACAGATACTTCACCCTGCGATTTGGCAGTGACGTGGGATTTCTTTCGTATATTTGCCCCTGCAGCCTACATCATGGTTTTCATCGTGGCTGTTCTGGGTAACTTGTTAGTGCTGTTTGTTATCCGCCGCTATCGTCAGTCCCGTCGCGGTCCCTGCGCCTTCTCACTGACTGACACATTCCTGCTCCACCTGGCCATCTCTGACCTTCTATTAGCCTTGACGCTGCCCTTCTTTGCATACCAGTGGATCGGTGAGTGGGTGTTCGGCGTAGGCATGTGTAAAGTGGCAGGTGCACTCTTTTCACTGAATGTCTACTGCGGCATACTCTTCCTTGCCTGCATCAGCTTTGATCGCTATTTGGCTATCGTCCATGCCGTCCACACCACCTGGAGACGCAATACATGCCTGGCTCAGTTAGTCTGTGCACTCATCTGGATCTGCTGCTTCGGTCTTGCTGCAATTGACATCAGTTACCGAAATGTGGTGAATCTACAGGGCTATGAGAAGAATGTATGCCTTTTGGAGTTCAACACAGAGAGTTATGGACAATGGCAGATTAGCTTGCAGCTCATCAGCCTGCTGCTAGGCTTTGGCCTCCCATTACTGGTAATGCTCTACTGCTACTTACGCATTTTCCATGCATTGTGTCACACAAGCACGCGCAGGCAGAAGCGGCGCTCCCTCAGGCTCATCATCTCCCTAGTGGCCGTGTTTGTGTTGTGCTGGGCACCATATAACATCTTCAAGATGGTTGACAGCTTGATGTTACTGGGAATGGTGAGCCCCACCTGCAAGCTGAACTATATGCTTGATATCAGCATCCTGGTGACAGAAAGTTTGGGACTGGCTCACAGCGCTCTCAACCCACTGCTATATGGCTTTGTCGGTGTCAAGTTCCGCCGTGAGCTTTTCCAGATGTTCAAGACAGCTCTGAGTTCTGCAAGATGCCACGGTATGTCCAAATGGGTGCATACTCAAGGAATAAGTCGCAGGCCAACCGGTTCCTTCAGCTCTGTGGACAGCGAGAACACCTCCTATTTCTCGGTTGTGGCATAAGTAAGGTGCTTGCTGGGGATTTGTTTGCTTTCGTTTAATCTGAGAGGGAAAAAAAATCTATACTATTTGTTAAGCAAAACTTATTTTCATAATCCCAATTTTATATTGTATATATTTTTTAAACATAAACAAGTATTGCATTTTCCACATTTAAAAAGTTTAATTAACTTTTCTTCCATATTATTCTTTTAGTAGCCTTAATCTATACTCTGTACATTTTATATCTTACTGTTAGTTGAATACGCATAGATGCAACTTCTAAAAATATCATAAGCAAGAAGTGAAATTATTTTCAGTCTCTCGTTTAAATTTTCTCAGTTCATTTTTCGAGCTCAGCCATCTGTTCATAGTTCAAATTTGAAAGTGTTGGTATCTTGTCATGATAATAATATACAGTACATCATGTACTTTACTCCACTGATTATGTTTCTGTAGCTTTCCTTCTTTCTTTCTAACCTTCCTTTTTTTTGAAGCACAAAATATATTTTCTAGCTGTTGTGAACCATTTTTAATACAGGAAGTCAAGTCATATAGACAAGTAGAAATAAGTCATTGTTGTTGTTTTTTAATTTCATTTCATATTTAATGAATCATGTTTAAATTCTAATTGGTTACTACACAACCCTTTTTAACTCTGTTAGCTCAGAAGCCAGGTAATTTGCTCAATAAAGTGCATAAACTGTCTTTACTTGAGTTGCAAGTTTGGTAGTGGACTGCACCACTGCACTACTTGGGCTACTGCTTGTGTGGAGCATCGCTGCATGTTCCCCAGGTTTTCTCTGGGTTCTTCAGTTTCCTCCCACTTCCCAAAAGCATGTCGGGAGCTGCCTTACGTCCAGTGTTCTGACAACAGTCTCTGGATGCACCACGACCCTCCCGACCAGGATAAAGTGCTTACTGAAACTTAATCAACAAACAAACAGGACAATGATTTTAAGCATACTTCTAAATACTGCTAATACCTCTAAGCTATGCCAACATTCTGTCTAAGCTGTGTTTATTTATTAAATAAACAATGAGCCAGATTACTATAATAAATAGATTGGCAGATCTCAACCCTACCGAGTTCTGTCGGAGACAAACTTCCCTACAACTTCTTGGACGATCAACAGAAGGCATGGGTTGAAATTTTCTGGCTTAATGTTTGCAAAGCCTTATCTTTAGCAGATGGAGGATTCTTTGATGAAAATAAAGTTCGATTATTTTAACAGTTATATTAACTAAATAACTTGTCCTGACATAATGCCTAATGTATTAACTAATTTATATGAGCGATTTATTACTATCTTGATTTTAAAGATCTTATATCGACTCTTTAAAAAATTGCACAATTCACACTAGTGTAAATTTGTACAAAGTCATGAAGTGTCTTAGTAAGCTGTTGTAATAATACACTATTGCAAGTTATTTCAGAAGAAACATTTCATAACATGGTTCGGGCTGTGACCTTCACTGTGCAGATTATAACAGATTTTCTTAATTGTTCTGATAAAATGCTTAGTTTGTTCTCAAATCTATAAATGCATTAAAAAGAAAATAGAAGTAAAACCATTTCCCATAGCGCTATACCGGTTGTGTAGAAAGAGCCTAAAATACTCCAAATCACATGTGCATTTTTACACTGAGGCATTTGCAGATATAAGGTGCTTCATTGTGCTATAGTTGCAAAATTATGTGCATGTCAAAGCAACCTGAAAAATGCTTTTTTTTCTTGCTACTGGAGCCAAAGTAAGCACAAAGGTATTTAACAGGCTTTTGAAAGTTCATATTGATCTTTTTCTGGTCTATAGGTCTCTCCCATATGAAGTAGATAGGAGCCTGGCCATGTGATTAAAAAAAATTACTGCCCCGGGGCATCACCAAATGGCAGTCGAGTAGACATGCATTGCTAGAAAGATGTTGACACTTAATTTAAATTTCAACAAGTGATAGAAATATCTTTAAGGCAACTATTCCAGGGTTTGAAGTCGCATGAAGAATAAAGCAAAAAGCCAGTTTCAACCTACTGAGCACATAGATGTATAAAAGATCACGAAAGTTAGTTTTTAAATGGATACTATTTAATAATCATAGTGTAGTATATATAAATGTTTGTATTAAAGTATTTTAGTATTTCAGTGTCCCAAACACTGATGTGGCCAGTCTATAGCTTATTATATTTTAAGAACTAATAATCTGGTAACTCAGTGTGTACACAGAGATACAGTATATACAGGTTAGCAATTTGCCAGGTTATTGTCCATTGACAATTAAATATCTGCCTTTGACAGTTTGTGTAACTGACTGTGTGAAGTTCGTGCCTGTAATGTAACACCATATGCAGTATATTTTTGTGATGGTGTTTATTCACAGGAACTGTAATCTTTAGGAGTATTTTACAGCGTTTACAAGCTACAGGCTGGAGTTGTAGAAAAAAAGCAAATGTCATTTAAGATAAGATAAGATAAGATAAGATAAGATAAGATAAGATAAGATAAGATAAGATAAGATAAGATAAGATCTTTATTAATCCTGAAGGAAATTGTTTTTCCAGTGGCTGCATATTTAAAAA
>JAOVYU010000056.1:28065327-28080581 GCA_025674565.1 Synodontis membranacea | reverse complement strand
TAAGCAAAGGAAATAGATTTAGTTGTACTATTTTTTTTTAAAGAATATTTACATGATGTTACATGCAATTTAGAATCTAATTCTTAATAAATCATGAGCTCATTAGCTCATGCAAAAATATATTGGGCTCCATGTAGAAATATTGCATTACAAATGATGAACTTCCTGATCTAGCATAAACAGAAGACCCATCGATCCAAGCATCCAAAATAATCGACTGTCGATTATTTTTATTAGATTATAGATTATTAATATTGTATGTCATGCACTGAGCCAGAGTGCACTGGCTATATAAATGGATTAACCATGCTCTTCCCTATATTTCAGCCATAATTAAATCTTTAAAAAGACCAGTCAGTCACTAACAAATGATCAGAAGTTAATCAAACCTCTGTTTTCATCAATTAAAAAAAATCCAAACCTTTATTGTTTGATATTTATTATTCTTGAATACATTATTTAAAACTTAAGTAGTTTTTTGTTGCTTGAGAATTTCTCGTTAAAAAAAATAAACACATAATATGTTTCATTCTTGTGCACGTCATTCGAATGGTGATATTATTCAAACACTTAACTGTTTCTTAAAACTTAATTACTGTGGGTCTTTAATTGTTTTGTATTGTTGTTAGTTTTTAGTTAGCCCTTTCAAGGTTATAATGTAATATTGTATGTATAAATTAATTTGACTAAGTTTTAGGTTTGAAAGATTAAAAACTTTCCTGGATAGAAATCTCTAGACTTTGGGAACCTACTTTTCTGAGAATATTCTGCTATTATTTCTCCTCAATATTTTGTGATGTTTAAGTCACAAAATATGTAAGAAGTTTCTTTTTCAAGAAGTTTTTATTGCTTCATCAGAAAGCTGAAGTTTGTGATGTGTCTGCAGACCACACAGAGCTCTTGCGAGACACTGTGTCCATACGGGTCTGCAGCCTGTATCTGAACGGCTTTATCAAGTCCAGCAGATGGCGCCGAAATTTCACTCCAACAAATGCATAGAGCACTGGATTCACACAGCAGTGCAAGTAGCCCAGAGTGGAAGTAGCAGTTAAGGCAATGTCCAGTGCTATGGTGGCGTCACAAGTTGTGCTATTGTTGGTGCTTTGGTTGGTGAAGAGAGTATCTACCAGCAGGGTGATGTTGTAGGGTGTCCAGGTGATGAAAAATGCTATCACTAAGGCAAGGACGACTCGCACAGCCCTTTGCTTCTGCACATTCTGAGATCCCCACTGCAGCCTCAGCAGGACACGAGAGTAACAGTAAAGCAGAACAATGGCAGGAAGCAAAAATCCCAACACATGGTAGAGCACACGTGACACTACACGCTCTGTTGGAGATGGGTAATGGTGAGTACATTCAACTTTAGTACCTCGTCTAGGGTCAATTTCAGCCTTCAGGTACATCCATTCAGGGATGGAGAGAAGAAGGCAGAAGAGCCAAACAGCCAAGCAGCTGAGCTGCACCAGCAATGGTCTGGTACGTGAGTACATCTGCACCGCATGAACTACGGAAAAATATCGATCAAGGCTGATGCAGGCCAGCAAGATGATACCACAGTAGAAGTTGACCTAGAAAAACAAATGAGCCTCCATTGATTCTGTGAATTCAGACAAAATGAATGACAAAATGCAAATACAGTGATTATGTATGTTCTGGTCTCATGCACAGTTTCTCAATGGAACTAGAGAAGCTTTCCTGTGTGCTCATTTCCTAACCAAATACTAATAGCAATATTGTCACCAGAAGTGGATACATGACATTTATTTTACTATAAATTTTTGTGAAAAAATCACTAATCAATGAGTGTGTTGATGTACATCTCAAGTGATTGTAAATTTAGTATTGATTTATCAATATTCTCAAGTGAAAGCAGACATTTGACTTGCTGTTTGTGATGACGTATCAGTGTGAAAAAATAATATGAATAAATACAATTATATTTTATAATAATATATTAATATACTAAATGTATACACATGTAATAATAAATAAACATGTAATATAGTATACACTATTATGCTTTCATTTGTGTATAATCATTTGTGTATACAAATAGTTGTGTTTTCATAAGCTTAGAATGAGCCCTTCATATCTATTAAGGGAACGGGTACTCTTCCATGTTGCCCCACTATGTTTCTACAGTAGCCCAAAAAAGACAAACCAAACACTGGCTCTAGGAGAGCGCATTTCATGTTTTTACAAGTGGCAGCCCACTGGAAATCGAAGAATAAGAAAGAAAGACAAAGAATGTAGGAGCAATTTAAGAGACTGAGGGTGTTCAGTATAGGTTTTCTTTTTCTTTTAATTTTGTAATTTTTTTTTAAAAACATTTATATAAATGTTTGGCCCTGGAACTTACTTACAGTATATTGCTGTTGCAGCTAAGAATTACCCCCCTGTCTCAGTGGTGTTACATGTATTGAATATCCCCTAGTCAAAATTCTAATGAACCAACTGTAATCTTTAACTGTCAATATTGGATTAGTGAAGGGTTTTTTTTTGTTGTTGTTTTTTTTGCTTGAACATTTAAGTGGTTTCTTTAAGTGGCCAAGGGATACAGAAGAAGAGCCACTACAAAGAAGAAGAAAGAAAAGGTAAATGTCAGTGAACTTGCATTCTTGCTGGGTAACTGGTTTGGTGGTTCCAATATACATTATGCTCTTTATTATATTAAGCCTGTTTGAAGAAAAATTTTATTCCTGCATATTTAGAGTAAGTGTAAAATGATTGAAATGTTGATTAATCTAACAGTCACTAAGATAAACCAAAAAGACCATTGTGGGTGCACAAATGTGCTGCCACTGGGATGAAACTGCTGGTGTGAAACTGCTGGTGTGAAACTGCTGGTGTAAAACTGAGGCTCTACAGCTCTGCAGACAAATCTGCTTGCACCTGATTGCCACCTTAGGTTTTAATACGCACTTGTAAAGGGAGTGGTGAGCACAGGGGTATTCAGTTGGATGCGATCTCCAATCTCACCACTAGATACCCCTAAATCCTACAAACTGTCCCTTTAAATATCACCAATTCCTTTATCTTCTGTATTTCACGGCACAAAGTCAAGTTGTCTATTCTGCCAAGCTCTTAAATAAGTTGTGGACATAAAAAAAATCCCAAATTGCTTTGGTCTGGTGTATCTTTTACAAGCACACTGCAGCATAATGCCAGTTGCAATGCAGGAGGCATGCCTTGCAGACTATGGAAGAACTGCAAAACCCCCAAAGTGAGAAAGCAGTGTGACTACCAGATCCACTAGGATAAGAAGAGTGAACTCGCCATGGGGCAATAAAAAGAAGAGCAGCAGCCAAAAAAGGGTTCAGCTTCTCACCCCCTTGAGAGAAGAGAACAAGTATTCTTAATGTGCTGGAACACAGATTAGAGGATCTGGCAGAGGGCATGGGCCAAATGTAGGAACAGCAGAGCTTAACCTAGAACCCAGCTATAGCTGCCTCACATGTAGTGATTGACAATGATGTAGTTTCAGTGGTTGCAACTCATTCTTTAAGCTTAAGGTGCACCTTGGAGTCAAGTACCGAAAGCATATCAGTAGAGTTTTTGGAAAGTCGGTGTGTATTCCTGGAAGCAGCACAAGAGGGGTTAGTGTCCAGCAAACAGGCATCAAGGCTGCCTTGGAGAACTTAAGCCTGATCCTACAACTATTGCAACAAATTGAACATTTGACCTATTTTATGGTTTATCAGAGCTGGGATATTCCACAGTGCACCCTTTTCATAAAGGAACTCTTATTTGTGCTCAAGTGTGCAGGGGATTTCCAACCTGGTATAAGAAAGCGCATATAGACTGCAGTGGCAGATGTGGAAACCACAGAGCTGAAGTCAATACCTCTAGAAAAAAAAAAAAAAAAACAATGTCCTTACTAGTCATACAGGAAGAAGAAGCATAAAGTGGTAAGGACAATTCTTAAAGGTGTGGGATGTTTCTGACCCCGTGCTAAGCAACGGTCCCACATTGGGACCAGGACATGGTTCATCAACTGTGCATCAACTCAGAATTACTGGCAAAGAAACTGATGCTGTGATCTACTGTATTAATACAGTGATGTTAAAATTCTCAGCAATTCTGCATTTATTTATTAGCGCCTATATAACAGTTTTGTCATTGTATGGTCCTCACTAGCTTCTACAAACAGATAAATAACCTCAGCGGACAACAAAAAATACACAACAAATGAAACATTCAGAAACCAGGTGGAAAACAAGTAAGTACATTCTTTCTACATCCACAATTATAAAGAAAGATTTTACTAACAAAATGCACAAGATTATTTAAGTATCAAGAATTGTGACTATCTCTACTTTTGGCAGTTTGGTGTTCTGGAGCTCTCAGGTATGTGTATATGTCACACCAAGAAGAAAGGACATCAGCCATGACCAGAGAAAAGCAATTATTGCTTCTCATCAATCTGGGAATTGTTATAAGGCCATCTCCAGACAATTTGAAATTGAATATTCTATAGTGAGAAGAACTGTTTAGGAGTGGACAGCTATCAAGACAGCTGCCAATCCTCTTAGGAGTGGGTGTCCGAGCAATGCTCAGAAGTATATAAAAAGAGTTACATCTTGTGATCTTTCGACCTCTATAAGCACATTAAATGTTTATGTTCATGACCGTGCAATGCGAAAAAGACTGAACAAGTATGGCTTTGCGCGTAGGATGGCTAGGAATGAGCCCCTTTTCAGATCAGATGTCTGGATATCATGCACAGTACATGATGATGTTTGGGAAGTACCAATCACATAATCAACTGTGAATATTCCCATATTCCATGCCACCACATGTCCTGTGAAACTTGCAGTGATTGATACAACAATGAACTCCACTTTGTACCAGAATATACTTGAGACAAATGTGAGGCCATTTAAGCTGGGCCAAAATTACTTCATGCAACAAGACAATGATCCCAAGCATACCAGCAAATCACTCTCTGCATGGCTAATGTAGAAAAATATCTAGGTGTTGGAATGGGCAAGTCAAATCCAGACCTTAAGCACATTATGATGCTCTGGGAGGATCTTAAAATTACTGTGTATAAACAAATGCCCTCAAACAATAATGGTTTAAAGTTATGTTGTAAAGAAGAGTTGGCTAAAAATGTTTTCCAAAGAACTGATAAACTGCTTAAGAAAAAAGTTATTGTTAAAGGTGGTTCTACATGTTACCGAATTATAGGATGTACTTATTTTCTCACACTTGGTTTCTGAATGCTGGTTTAGTTGTTTGTTTGATTTTTTTTTTTATTACTACATATTCAAATCTTCTGTGATTTTGTTGTCACCTGAGGTTATGTGTTTGTTTATAGACATTGGTGTGGACAACACAATTATTATTTTTGGCAGATGAGTGGATCTCACTTTCAAAAAGGCTAAAAAATGGACATCTGGGTGACTCTTGATGTCAAGAATGCCATGATTTAGCTGGTTCCTTTATTAGTCTACAAATGCGAGTGTACGGTCCAGTCACAAGGTGACAACATTGCTATTAGTACACGGCTGAGACACCAGCACACTTTTGAAAAATGCCACAAGTTCCATAACATCACAATGGTCATGGAACCACAGTTTTATTAAATTACAAATAAATTACGCAACATTAATGTAATCTTGCAACAGGAGAAACTTATAACTATTGTTTCAGTTCTGTTTTCAGCAAAACGATAGACAAGTTTTGTTTTTGCTCACTATGAGGGAGTCAAAGGAATCTGTTTATATTCTGTTTAAAGACAATATAAATAGAAATAACATCTGAATATATATTCAAGAAAAACGTAAATAAGTAATTTTAAAAGTATATGAAAATTTGGTTCGCTAATCCTTAGGTGTAACATGTATCAAGTATAAAATGCAATTAGGTATACTAGGAGAGCAAAAGCAATAGAAAACATGCTGAACACGGTTCATTAACCTACAGTACAAACCTCAGTTCCTTTATACCTTAAATAGTGCTCCAGAAAGCTTGCAGAAACCAGTGCCGAAACTCCATCCATTCACTGCATCCACTGCCCAGAGTGGCATGGTGAGGAGTAACAGCAGGTCGGCCACGCTCAGGTGTAGGACAAAGATGTCTGTCACACTCCATGTCCGCCTCTTCTGGCATAGCACAACCAGCACCACGCCGTTACCAATCAGCCCCAGCACAAATGCAACAGAGTACAGAATGGGGATGAAGATAGCTTCAAAACGCATACTTGTGTGCTGATCACACACCTCTCCACAACATGTGTCATCATATGTGTTGTTATCATAATCATAGCTGCCATTCATTTCTAGAGGTAGTTCAGAAGGATTTATTACGATTGCCATTTTCTGCAAGATAAAAAGAAAATCATCATCAACATGATGAGAAATACTGTCAATCATCACAGGTAGTCTATTTGCATAGCCAAGCGGATTCTGTTCACTTTAGTTAATAGCAATATTTTCTTATATTATTTCAATTGCTTTGTAAGGAAGCTGTACGCAAACAGACATACTTCCTCATTTCAACAGGTGACCTGGCAATGTCTGCTAGCTGCAGGAATCTGGATCAAGTTAATGAGGAGATGCTAAGGAAAATGTCCTGTTACTTTCTTTTTCTTTTATCTTCTAACTATATTCCGTTTTTCCGTTTATAGCAGCTGTTACTACGCAGATTGCGAATTGTTCACCCTGAAACCTACATATAGATCAATTGATGCAATATCATGTAATACAATGCAGTGGTATATGATTTATGCCTTGTGATGATAC
This sequence comes from Synodontis membranacea, assembly GCA_025674565.1. NCBI lineage: Eukaryota > Metazoa > Chordata > Actinopteri > Siluriformes > Mochokidae > Synodontis > Synodontis membranacea. Next base: position 28,073,835 of record JAOVYU010000056.1, on the reverse strand, counting down.
ATATTTTCTGAGGTTCTAAACACTAAATGGTCTTCACAGGAACAGGCTAATTTATAGTAAATGAAAACTGAAATTGTTGAGGGTGCTATATGACTGAAAGCGGTATTTCCCCCAGGTTGGATTATATGCTGGTCTTTTCGCTTCATCATCAGGTTGAATAACGTCCAAAATGTGCACAGGGGTAAGTAATGATGGATATGCTTAGTTTTTCTACCCTTTCTGTTCTTTCCAATTGTATGCGTGACAACAAAACTGTATAATTAATAATGCCAAGATTGATATGACGATCAAAAGGATTAGATAATTTTCAGCAATGAGAAAAATATTGTAATTATATTATGTACTACATACGACTATAAAATAAATTAGAATCTCTGTATAGACAGTTACAGGAAGACAGAGGTAAAAATGTAGGTACACTGAATGCAAAAATCAAAGTAAGAATTTAAAATTCATTATAAATCATTACAGCAGTTTAGTTAAACACTTATATAATATATATATATATATATATATATATATATTTTTTTTTCCCTCACAATTATTTGTTTCTACTTTCCTGCAGAAGTGACAGTGATCTTACGAAAGCATTTAAAAACTATCAATTCAAAATTTATAGCACACTGATAGTCAAACTGCTGAAATCAATAAAATTCAATAAATTCTAACTTACATATCAGCGTGTAATCTGCTTGAAAACTGCTCATAAATGCACACACATACGCACTCTGTCTCTGTCTAGATGGTATACCACAGAAATAGGCTCAGACAGAGAGAGACAGAGAGACAGAGAGAGAGAGAGAGAGGGAGAGGGAGAGAGAGAGAGAGAGAGAGAGAGAGAGAGAGAGGAACTGGGTTACCACAGATTTACGATAAAGATCTTTAGATCTTTTAGTCATTCACAATATTTAAATTCAGTGATTTAATGAAATTTATGAATTAATGGATTTATATGTGCCTATTGAGGATAGTGAAAGCTTTAAGAACACTGGAATAAATTCTGACAGTAAAACAAAGTACCCTAAATGAAATATAGGCAAGAATAGTAAATTTTATTGACCATATTTGCAATTTATAATGGATAGTCCTGACCCCAAACCCAACTAAATTATTACTTTAGAAAATAAAACAATGACACAGTTATATACCAACTGTATGTTGAGTTTTCCCAGAACTTGTCTTATTTTGAGCTTAATATGAAGCCAACATGTTCTACAAATAATAATTATGCTCAGATTCAAACCTTTCCCTGCGTACTGGCAAATACTGTGCTTTACTGTTCATTACAGAGTCCATATCATATTTGCCTTTGTTTTGCTCTTTTGTTTTTATCTTGCTTTCTTTGTCATGTTCTGTTCAAAAGCTTCTTGGACATTGTCATTAATGGTCCTCCCATATGCTGGCCCTGTTAACATCTGGTAATTTCATGCATTTGAATTGTGTATGAATTGTATTCTTATAGAATTTTAGACACAAAGTCAAATCTAGTTGCGGCATTACACGTGGTATGCAAATGAGCACATCACACTCGTTTTTTTTTTTTTTAAACTTAAGTACAAGTATAAATAATGTGTCAAAATTTTATGCAATTAAAATTTGACTATTCATCCAAAAATATACTCCGAAAGTTAAAAAGTAAAAAAAAAAAATAATGCTACTTGTATTCAGGTATTAAAGAGTCAATGTTTTGAACTAAGTAAATTAAGCTAATGTAATGTTAAGATAAATTACTTGAACAAATTTGAAATTTCTATTTGAATTTTTATTTGAAAAGTAAAGTGTATTAAACTGTTAGAAGATTATTTTTGTTTTAAAGCATCTAGCAATTTGTAGGCAAATTAGCAAAGCTTACCTTAAACAAATAATGAAACAAACATTTAATTTTATGAGTGACAAGGTTGTCCCTTAACTTATTGGTCATAACTCACATGACTGTAAATCTTTATAGGTTTCTAAGCAATAAAATGTTATTATTTATTTTTTTTGTGTATATATTTGTTTTCAAATTTTCTTAGAAACTGCCAATTGTTGGAAAAAACCTTGTTCCTCAATCTAATTTTACTACTTTGACCACTTTTGTCAAGATTTGACATTTTCGATCTAATTTTAAATGCACAGACTGAACATATGTATGATGTCTATCAAACACGTAAATTATATCCTGATTTGCATATATGTTTTAAATAAACAGAATAATGTAAAAAGCATAATTGACCCTGAATATCCTGTTAATGGTGTTCGCTACAAACATTTTTTAGCAAAAAAAAAAAAATGTATAAATGCTGCCATGATTAATGATGTGTGCTTTGAGATGCTGATTCCAGCTTGGAAAATATTAATACATCTATAATAGAAACTTGTGACTGGTATCACTGTTGTAATGGCCTGCACTTGTGCCACTACTGACAATTAATAACTTATTCATGACTTCACCACATTGAAGAATATTGGCTTATTCATTCCAAAAGAATTTTGCTTAGTCACAATTTTCACTCATCACTCACTCAATCCATACCACTTTATCCATCGTGGGTCACAGGGAAGCTGGAGCCAATCTCAGCTGACTACAGGCACAAAGCGGGCCACACCCTGGGGAGATTGGCAATCCATTGCAGAACCAACACAGAGACGAACAACCACACTCACATTCACACTGAGGCAGTATGCTTGAAGTTTACTTTTTAAGTACTATATTTTATATACTTAAGAATAGTATAAAGAAGTATACTTGACTTATACTGATAAGTCAAATCAATGTTCCAATTTAGTCTGAAGAAGTATTAAATTACTATACTATACTTTCTACTGCACTACAAGTACATGGTCCGTAGTATACTTGCTATACTTATACTTGTAGTCAAGCATACTTAATAAAATGAGCTTCAAGTATACTACTTTTTCCTAAGGGTTTGGTAGGAAAGTAGAGTACCCTAAGGAAACCCATGTACATTCCACACAGAATGGTCGACCTGGGAATCAAACCCAGGACGAGCTTGCTGTGAGGCAACAGTGCTAAATACTGCACCACCATGCCACCCTACAATTTCCAAATAGAGTTTCAAAGCAATTTTAAGAAGGAGGAGGAGAAGGAGAATGCTTCTCTGGGTCATAAAAATTCTAGTAAAAAGTGTGCTCATCAGATTGGGCCTCTTAAAAAACAAAGCAAACAAAAAAAAAACCTTGAGGCATTCCCACGATAAATAATTATAATTTTAACATTTTGCTGGTCAGAAAGTCAACATACTTTGAGCATACCCTTATATAAGCCTTTGCTTACTCCCAACACACTGAATCATTTTAGTGGCAGGGATCTCATCCTCAAATTCATCTCCGCAGTCAATGCAGTTGACAAATAGACACAATTCTTGATTTTTTTAATTTATTTTTTCCCCACAGAAAACTTGATTGGATGCTTTAAACTAAAAAGAAAATAAACATTGATTTTTATATTTTCTGTACAGTCTTTGGCTAGATGAGAAGAAAAATGAGAATTATATTGGAAATTTAATTGGGTAAGAGAACATGTATTCAATTTCAATAGAACTCAATTAAAGCATAAATACAAAAAAAATAGTTTTATTATAATATGCTATTAATGAATTACTTACAGTTTCCACTCTTCTATGGGTAGTGTATATTTAATGCCTTTCTCAAATGGAGGGTTAAATGGTAAATAAAATTATGTGCTACTGATATGGAAAAATGTGTTTACATCACAGAAACCTTGCAATTTGATTTAATAAAAAAAAAAAATGAAAACATTAGAAATAAGGTAGTTCGTGAACAAGATATACATTTTAAAGATACTCAGAAGAAATACAGTCACTGGTCAAATGCATCATCATCATGTGGCAGCACAGTGCATAAAATCATGCAGATATAAATCAGGATCATAAGTCAGTGTTTACATGAAACATCAAACTTAAGGGAAATGATATTTTCAGACATGATAGTATCAAGAGTTTACACTGAATGGTGAAAAAAATTAATAAATAAATAAAAATCCACCACCTTGCTGCTGAAGTCAGAGGAGAATGATCAGACTGGTTTGACCATACATAAAGTCTGCAGGAACTCCGATAACCATTCTTTACAACCATGGAGAGCAGAACAATCATCCCAAATTGCATTGGTGTAGATGGGCTAGAACAGCAGAAGACATTTCAATGGAACTGAAATGGAGGTCTGGACATTGACATGGCCATTCCATCACCTTGATAATTTTCTTCTTTAGCCATTTAGGTATCCATTTGCTGGTGTGGATGAAATCATTGTTTTGTGTGAGCTCCCAGCCATGATGACTATCGCATCACCAGGAACTGAACTTGCAAAACAAACCCAACTCATCACCCCATCACCACCATGCTTGACAGTTGGTAAGAGGTGTTTGTGGTTATATTCTGTGCTCAGTTTTGTGCATGATGACCAAACATCAAGACCTTGAATATAGGTCTTGATCTTTGTGACTTGTTCAGATGCAATTTGGAAAACTAAATCATGCCGACTAATTCTTTTAATCGGCATGATTTAGTTTTCCAAATTGCAAATTATTTCCTAGCAATCCTTTCGTGAAGGCCATACTTGTTCAGGCTTTTTTCTGATTATGCCATGAACATAAACATTTAATGTTTAATTTGACCTGTAGGTTAAATGATGTAGCTCTTTTTCTTTATATCCCTGAGCATTAAATGGTCTGTCACTGGACTGAACTTGCTGGGATGTCCACTACTTGGAAGATTGTCATCGTTCTCAGAGCTCCGGCTGTAGTTCTCATGAGACCACTGGGCCATCTGGGTGATGCAGACAATTCAAGCACTGTAGTCTGGCGGCATGATCCTGGAAGCACTGTTAATGGCATCTATAGAATCATGAATTTCAAATTGCAATGAGATGGCCTTATGTCCCTTGCCAGATTGATGAGCAGAAACAAACGCATCTCTCTGGTCATGGCTGATGTCCTTTTTTCTTACTATGGTGTACACACACACCTGAGTGCCCCAGAACACCAAATTTCCAAAAGTTATGCTTTTAAAGAGGTAGCAACACTTCTTGATGATTAACTAATCTTGTGAATTACATTAGTAACACCTGGCTCCTAATTACTCTCTTTTTTTTCCCTACCTGGTTTCTGAATGCTAGTTTCCTTTTTGGGCGAAAAAGTGTTACACATTTAATTCTGTTGCGCTTTTTTTTTTTTTTTTTTAGTTGTCACTTAAGGTTATTTGTTTGTTTACAGAACACAGTTCAATTCAACACAATTCAACATTTTCTTTGTCCCATGACTGTGTTTGAAAGAGAGCATTTACCATCTTCATCAAGTGTGTTCGGTTTCCCTGACGCACTGCATGAACAGTTCAGTAATGTGAAAAATTGCGTCCACAGGAGAATGTTAGAGGAAGAAAATCTGTGATTTTTGTGTTTTTTCGTCTAATGTGGGCTAGTAGCCTAATATAAATCCATTCATTGTCTTACATAAACCCCTCCCCTTTTATTGTTGTTCACATTAAAGTGTATAATTCAGTTACTAATATGAATTGCACTTCAACCCTGTAATTGTAACATGGATTTACGGGAGTTTAAGGGAAAAAAGTAAGAGGATTCTGAAATGCTTATAAATTACTTGAAGTTTGCAAACTTATACTTGAAACGATCATAGAAATTTTAATTAGTATGCACTATAATTTTACTAGAAGTGTTATAAGTACCAACCTGTGACATTTTTGTCCTTACTAGATAGGTACAAGTGCAAATCAGTTTCCTTTAAGTCGATCTTTGTGACTCAGTGCTCACAAGGCGGGATGTTTTGTTCACACCTTTATACCACGTCCTGTTCATCGTTCAGGCATGCCTATTATATCTGTTCATGTAACCTGAGCTTATATTCAAGGAAGAACAAAGGTTCTACTGTAGGTTATTTAAACCATTAGCATTATCATGTTGCTAAATTGAAAAATGTCCCAGAAAGAAAAAATATTCTTTTAAGATTCAGTTCAGTTGAAAGGCTTATTGTCAAATGCTAGGCAGTATTGTTCTGGTTTCAATGTGAAACTCACACTTGCAGTCTGTGTCTAAATAGTACAGGTTATACATACTAGCACTTCAAATATATAGTGGCTCCTTTTGTCTAGCGAAAATTTACATGTCTTTATATAGAGAATGTAGCTGAGCATGTGTGCTGCAGTGCATGAGCAGCTCAGAGCCTCTTTCATAAGAGCCCACAGTCAAGAATTAGTCAGTGACACTAATTTCCTTAATGCTGCAGGCTCACGGGATTTAAACCTGTGCTTCTGCATACTAACATACCATGTAATACAGCATGTTCGGCCAGGTGTTCGTGGTTGTCATGTAAACTATTTTCATTTTACTTGTCCTCAATGTGGAAATGAAACATGCACATTCATGTATCATTGTGGGTTTTCCAATACATCTTAAGCAAAAATTACAAACGTTAATCCATCATGACACTACCTCAGCTTTATGGATGTCATAGTCACATAACATTTCTGATATTTTGATTATTTTACACATTGCCATGACATTATTAGTGAAGTGGTAAAATTACTGGTAAAAAAGAGGGAAATGATAACCACTCACTTCCTTGTTGCTTTAGATACAAATACCACTGAATAGAAACTGATACTCTGATATTCACATTTTTTTTGGACAGTAATTAGATTTTGTTATGTTACTCATGTTGCTCTGTATGTCTTTCCAAAATTTCTAAGTTATACTGCAAGGGTGCAACCATTAAATGGACATGGATTGCACCTTTAGTATGTATCAGTTACCCAGAAACCTTAAAAAAATTAAATTAAGGTGCAAAATTGGACTTCTCTAATAGCTAATACATGGTATGCATTAATCTAGATATTAATAAATAAATTAAAAAAAAGCGTTACATGCTAAAGTACATGCACATCTCCTCGATTGTACCACCCCAAATTACCAAATTACAGTTTGTTCAGATATTTATTCCTGACAGTGCACAAGTGCACTTAGGTGCGATGTTTTTGATGCAATATAAGTGTAGTGTGGTTCGCACCTGTATGAGCAGTGATATGCAATTTTCTCTACAGCTTTACAGATGGGCCTGTAAATGAATGCTTTTTGAACCGCTGTGGGTTTTTTTTGTGCATATGCAGGAAAGTCACTACAGGAAGGCAAAGTTTCACGCACCCTTTAAAACTTCACCTGGCCCCTCTCTGAGAGGAATTGTGGATGGTTTCGCTTTAGCACTTCTCTAAAGAGGCCTATGTTGGGCCGTGTTAAAACTTCAGTAAGTAAAGTAACAGAATGTGATATAGAGGAAATTTCAAGGCTGCTAGAACAGGTTCATTAAAGTCAAGATCAGTATAATCGATTTGTTTCTAATTGCAATAGTTCTAGAGACTTGCTTAGAAAGCGACCACCGGTTTGATACTATAGACCACTTCCCTATTGGTTTCAAAAGCTACAAAACCTCACTCATATGTATAACTTGAGACTTTGCAATGCAGTAAGCAAGAAGTCAGACAGAGTCATCAGTGTTAAACTGCCTTCAGTTTCCAAAAAGAATCACAGTGTGGAGATTGTGTTTACAGCAACATATCTTTACAATGATCTTTGTGTTTTTTTTGCTTTTGCAAATTTCATACCTAGTCTCTAATTCACAATATGTATTTAACTCTACAGTGCTCATTCTGTGCTAGTTTGTGAACAAGTACCTTTGTGTGCTCAGAGGTGAAATGAAAACAAGAGTTTCATATGACTAATTTTTCCTTCTGTGGTAAGACATTTATACCCTCCGGTCACAACCCATATTGGTAAAGAACTTGTACGTGACATTTATGCTGTGGATTCAAATGCAGCTGACATTTTCCAAGCACTTCTGTAGATACACGTTAAGAAAAAAGACTATGGGAATTCACTTGTATATTATATAGAATATAATGCGATATATTGTAACTGTAACACTGTGAGTGTTTTTTGCATAGAAAAGAATGTGCTTATATATTTCAAAGAAAAACATCCTCAAACAGAGCAGCACTGTTAGCACTGGTAATTTGTATTCAGGTAGGACAAACTTATGTCAAAGCAACATATCACAAGTAATAAAATCTATATTAAGATGTTTTTAGAAATAGTCTCCAGTAACTAATACATTCACCCTATCACCAATTAATGGTGAAAGATTTAGAAGAGGAGGCTGCTTCCACAATTGACAGTACTTAGGCTTCAGTAAACCTATACACAGGGGTGCACATAACTGGTACGCAGGTAAGCATGTGTGGCAAAAATTAGGAATGCGTAGTGACACTTGTGTTACCAAGCGCCTTTGCGTACTTGACCATCACATTATCAACACCACTATCTCATTTAACCTTACACGTGTTGCTTGTCACCAACTCCTCCTTTCCATTTCAGCTCATCCCAACTAGGGGTCGCCACAGCAGATCTTTTTGTCTGCATGTCCGATTTGGCAGAGTTTTTATGCCGGATGCCCTTCCTGACGCAACCCTCCCCATTTAT
>JAOVYU010000056.1:27990773-28003582 GCA_025674565.1 Synodontis membranacea | reverse complement strand
ATATTTATTTATTTATTTATTTATTATATTATATATATATATATAAGTTGGCATATTACTTCAGCAGCCACAGCTCCTCTGTACCTCTCGAATTAGAGGATTAAATAATGTCTAGTGTTAGCACAATTTAGATTAGGCTATAGTATGGTAGCCATCTACAGTGTCAGTGTTTTCTCTCTGGGTGCTCTTTCTCGTAGGTGTGAACGAGCATGTGAACGGTTTTATGTGTGACATTTAATACATCTTGCAAAAACAGCAGCAAAGTCATTCAGGCCAAAAACTAAACCTCAGTGTAAAGTTTCCTTCTTACAAACTTAAAGGTCCACTATGTAGGATTCAGTTGATGTCAGTTGCAACTAACTGAATACGGAGTAACGTTCTACTGTTAGAATGTACGTTAGAACGTTAGAATGTACGGTGGCCGTCACACTCCCTTGCTTTTTTCCATGCTAAATAATAAATATGTTTTCCCCGGTTTTCAAAATTTGGGTTCTTCACTTTCAAAACATCTTGTCCAGCACCAGCAAAGACTGATTCTGCTTCTCTCTTTGTCTTGCTTTCTTTTTCCTTATCTCCTTTCCCATGCCTCCTTACGGATTCATGTTGCCACTGTAAAAGTGTGAAATGCAGAAGACCAACAATGCCTTTTGAAGCCAGTGTATGATGTTTAGGTATGTTGTTCACATTGCGTTAAAACGGAGGCCCTTAATTGTCAGCTACGTCAGGTTTGTATCTCCAGTATAAAATTAATGTAAAAAAATTCAAACGTCAAATGTATCCGTCACTGATGCAGAAGGAAAGTTCTGGGAGTTTTATTTTGGTCGACGTTGCTTCGATCCTTTTTCTGATTTCTTTCAGCCTCCGTAGCCGCAGGGTCCATCTACTGTCACTCTTTCTCTGTTCATTAGCTATTTCATTTCTTCTATTTACTCTTTAATTCCTTTCCATCATTCCCTTTCGTCCTGCACTTTCCTTCTCTTTAACTCTGTTCCTCCATCTCATCCTATGGGAAACGCAGGAGGCCTATGACGCTGCTGTCGCGGCTGAGAGCTCCTCTGACTGGGCCCGAGCGGTGGCGAGATGGAAGGAGTGTGTGAACGAGACACTGAAGCAGACAGATGAGTGCAGAGCTCAGTGTGTGGTGACATCACAGCGCCTCCCAGAGGAGACAGACCGCGTAGAGGGAGTATATGAAAAAGCTGCAGGTGAGAGGAAGCTCCATTATTATGGAGATTTCGAAAGTATATAATGGACAAGGAGAATTAACAAGGTTGGGGTTTTTTCCCCCTATACCCTATAGCCCTGTCTCTGTCTTTACTGGCGTGCAAACAAGAATGTGTTACTCTGGTGTCCACGCGGCCCGGACGGATCTCTCCTCAGGAGGATTTTCTTCCAATGCAGCTAGAGCATCTCCATATTGCCCAGTATAAAGGTCAGAATTTACCCCAGCATTCCGTCCAGATGACAGGACAACCGCGACACATAACCTATACTCCGTATGCCATCACACTAGCTCCATACGAGCTCTTTACACACCAGCACTCTTGAGTGCTCCGTCCTGATTGGTCGGAAGGTGTTAGCTAAAAGTTTTCTGTAACGTTGCAACTCTGACTGTCATTCTGCCTGCAAAGTGTGTATTAATGTGCTTACTTTACAACAGGCTCATTTATGTAGTAACAACTTACGCAATGGATCCATTACACGATGGATTAAAAATCATAATCGTAACTGTCGATACAGTGAAGCTTTCTGTGAATTTTTTTTTTTTTTAGCTTTTTTTTTTTTAGCTTTTTTTTTGGTCTCCAGCTCCTTTAAATACAGAGGGATTTCCAGTTTCTCTGTAACACGACAAGCTGCATTTTTTTTCTTATTAACTGAAAGCTGAGGCAGGAAAGGGATCAGCTGTTTATAGCCATCATAATCTAAGCGATATCAGGAGCTAGCTTGTTTTGACGACATACGAAATGTAGCTATAAATGGATACATATGTGACGTGACATGCTGCACAATCACATATGATTTATTTTTTTTTGCACAAAGTGTGTCTGGTTATATTCCGTCCCATTTTGCACATAATCGATTTTTCCCGTGTAAATATTTTCTATAGCCTTTGTATATTTGCATCCTTGTTTATTTTTTATCATCCCCTTCTGCAACTCTATCGTCTTTTCTCTAATATTCTCTATTGTCTCTTGTCTGCTTCTGTAACTCCAGAATATCCCACCAGGGATTAATCAGGTCTTGTTTTACAAAATAAATAAATAAATTTATTGTTGGAAAATTGCTGCGGTATAAGAAGAATACAACACTTGCACTGGACGTGCTGTTATTGGAAAATAATCAATGCTAGACCACATCACACAACCCCTCTGGTTATTTTCCCATAGCAGCATGTTGTGTTTTATCCCTTACGGAATACCTTCAAGGTGCTTAGCTTTCTGATAACACTAATGGATCATCTTGCTGGCCATGTTAACGTGCACTCACTGGCTTTTTCCGTTGTCATGGTAGCGTTGGACCTGAAGGGGGCAGTACAGACACTGCGTTCTCTGCTGCTGTTTTACCCAAAAGACAACACGTCACTCAGTAACCTGCAGCTCTACTCAGAGTCTCTGGAGGGCGACACTGAAGCGCAGGCCGCAGGTCCTTCTCAGGTATGGACTGCTGCATGATGTAAATGTTAATAGTAAAGGTTAAGCGTTAAAACGTGGCTTGCTTTTTAGGATGTACGAGCCAGATCGTTTGAAACAAGCTGTTAAACTGTCCAACCAGAAAACACAACAGACAACTGATCATCGACTCAATATAGGAACATAATACATACATAATGTACATACATGTAATTAGGCTATTAATCATCATCATCAGAAGAAGAAGAAAAAAAGTAGAATCTTACATTTCATCAGCATTTTATTCATTCCTTAATTCAAATCATGAAGCGTTTGTCTAGCAAAATAACCAAGGAGTCCTAAGATCTGTGACTAATGGTCCAGGTTAAAGGAATGCGTTCTTGTTAACTATCATGTCTTGTCTACCTTGTCCTTACAGGAAATTTCCAACTACATCAACAGAGCTCTAGCAGAAAAGAAACTGCTTTACTTCGGTGTGGAAAATCTTGATTTCAGATTCTTCGACCCGGTAAAACAAACCTTTTCCATATTTTTTTGCTGGGGGTTTTTTTTGGGCGGGGATTCACGTAAAGTAATTAAACAAGGTCTTCTGCTCGGTCTCTGGCAGGATCTGTGGACACCGGAGGACATCGTTCCCGACTCACTGAGGGAGAGCTGGAGGTGAGAGTGATGGACAAACACACAGATATGTTAAGGAAGGAATACGGGTAGCGCCTGACCCGTATTCTTCCCGTTCTCATTTTCAGAGCGGAGAGAGAACAGCTTAATGCGAAACTAAAGGAAGGAGAGAAGGTGTTGGAGGTGGATGATAGCGGATTCTATGCTGGTGAGTTTGTAGAACCTGTATCTGTTGCACATGTACAATGTCTATATAAATCTACAATTTAATCCAATTCTCTCTCTCTCTCTCTTTATCCTAGGAGGTCCAGTTCCTCTTGTCGGTGTGACCATCACAATGGATGACGTGGTCATGAATGGAACCAATCGCGTTGTTTTGGATGGTGTTTTATCCCAATCTGAATGTGACACCATGATGAAGCTGGCAAATGTAAGTTGCTGAAGCTATGTAGCTAATAATGCTTTTTTTTCCCAGTGCTGTTAACTGCATCCGTAGCAATATTTCTCCGGTCAGTGTCTCTGATTTCTTTTCCTTCACCGCAACCTTTGTCTGGGGAGTCCCTCAGGTATCGTTACTGCATCCTGTTCTCTTTTGTTTATTTTTTGCTTGCTAGCAATCTTACTGAAGTGCAACGCTGAGTGGCTTGAAGATATCCAAAAATCTGCTTCTTTCCAAATCAGTTTCTTTCATTAAATGAAATCCAGGTCAGGAATCTTGACGTGCATTTTTTTTTTTCATCAACTCTGGGTATTTTCTGGAATCAAGCGATTTTTTTCCTTAAAACTTTTAATTCAATTTGATGTGTTTAGACTGCTAGAGTAAAACGATCACATCAGAGGTTTTAGCCTCCATTACCTGACTCAATGCCTGTTACAGAATCTAATGTAGGGCTTTGAAAACAGTTTTTTTACGTTCAGATTGTATTCTGCGTCGTGGTTCTAACTGGAACCCCGCACCGATTGTACTTCTGCAATGATTTTATGTATTCGTTTTTGACCCTGTAAACTGGATGCCTGTTTAACATGTGTGTGTTCTTATATAATATCAGTGTTACTATTAATGACGTTACACCATGTAAATGCAACCTACTTACGTAGTAGCTGAGTCTAGCTAGAAATAGACAGGGATCACCAGGGTCTTGTTTCACATCCATTACTACAGGTTGCCGCGTCAGTTGGTGACGGTTACAAGGGACGGCGTTCTCCACACACGCCTCATGAAAAATTCGAAGGCGTGACCGTCTTAAGAGCCTTTAAGGTGAAAGAAAACTTCATATACGTTCTAGAAATAACATCAATTGTGCCTTTCTAAAAACGCAAAGACGCACCTCTCTCGTCCAGTTGGCGCAGGATGGATTGTTGAACGAATCAGACGCCGTGCTGTTACACGAAGTAGGCGAGAGAGCCAGAATCCTAATGCACGCCTATTTCAGGAGCCACTCCGCTCTGTATTTCTCCTACACACACCTTGTCTGCCGCTCTGCCATCCCAGGTACACAAACACTTCAGTGCAGTAACAGTCCTATTTACCTAGTTAAAAGTACATAGATGCTTTTTAAAGGATTGATTGAAGTCTGTGTGTGTACCTGTGTGCAGGGCATCAGGAGGGACGATTGGATCTGTCTCACCCTGTTCATGTGGATAACTGTATACTGGAGCCAGAGACCAGGCAATGCTGGAGAGAAGCACCTGCATTCACGCACAGAGACCTGAGGTACACGCACATTCAGTTCCTTACACACTTGTTTATTTTGGACAAAACAGCAGATGTAACACATATGTGCAAAATGTTGTTGCAGTGCGATTCTCTACCTGAACGATGATTTTGAAGGAGGGGAGCTGTTCTTCACAGATAGAGATGCCAAAACTATCACAGTAAGACGTCTTTTATCTCCTCATGTTGGTTAAGGTTGCACCAGATTCCCAAGTCGCACCAACCGCAAGCTTTAACTTCTGCTCAAGCCAAAATGTCCAATTTGAAAATCGCACTTAAAGTAGAACCATTAATTTTATTATTTTTTTTTTTATTTCATTTCAGCATTGCCTCAGTTTCTCTAATGACCATTAAATCCTTTTCCAAATTGACCTGAGAGTAACACAGTGAAATAAACCTTAGGGTGTTGTATTATGAGTTCATGGCGTATTAAACATCTGTAATTACTTATCAAATCTCCCCATGAACGTATGTGCTTAAGGTAGTTTTTCAATCAAGCATGGAGCCCAGGAAAATTCATATACGTTATTGCGTTCAATTCTTATTCAGTAGTGGGGAAGAAACTCAACGGAGGCAAGAGATGAAATTTGCAAAGTTTATATCAACGCTGCAATCAGAATTTGTGGTCGAGAACTGGTTTACTGTTTCGAAACGATGATTTCGAGCTGGGTGATAAGACAAGAAGTGGTAGACCAAAGAAACGGAAGATGAGGAGCCGCAGAAGCTGTTGGACTCGAGTGACGCCAAGACATTTGAAGGTGATGAGAAAGTTGGTAGGTGGTTCTACATGCACTTTCAGAGAGAAATGTCAGTCACTGGCTTAAGCCCTGCATTACAGGTGCATTAGACCTTTATTACAAGCTGCTTCATCCTGGAGAAACTGTCAAATACTGAACATTACTGAACATCAGCTGATCAAATTATGTGAAAAAAAAAAACGATATACAAAGGATATACAAAATTGCATAGACGAGTTCATTTCCTCAAACCCAGAATCCTTCTTTCGGGATGTTGTTCATTCTTTGCCAGATAAATAACAGAAAGTCATATAATCGAACAGCCATTACTTTTGAAGACCAACTCCTATATATTCTTTTAGGAAATCACAAATAAAAATTTGTTCAAAACAGGCCACAAACGTATGCACCACTCTAATAAGTGTTTAAAGTGGCTCGGTTTTGTAAACCTAAAACAGAAAGTTTATTTCATTCGTGTCACTTTCACTTCTTCTCTTATGTACTCCTGTGTACTACACAGACTCTCCATACATGCAGTATAAGGAACATGCATATGATCTGTCACTTAATACAAATGGTGTTTCTGTAAGCAGTAGCCCATAAGAGGGAGTGCTGTTATTACTGAATATCAGCGCAGCTGTGTTTCAGTCGTAGATAAAGGCATGCTTTTCAGTACAACGGCACGACTTGGAGTGCGATATACAGTAGTTTTTATACAACACTTGAACTGTGAACAAGAGATTAATATCAAGTGCATGACATCAAGTACGTCCCAGTGCCACTAAGCGAAATGTCAGCACTTTTGGTCTCAAATTAACTGTTGTGCAATTTCTTAATACACTGCAGTAAATTGGGGTGTATTATGTGTTTTTAAATTAATTGTACAGTTGCTTTTGAAAAAGGAAAAACTCTAGGTCAGTATTCCATTTGGCACGGGGTAGTTAGGAGAACACGAGGCTTACCGTGCCCTCACTGTGTAGGTTGGACGCTTCACACCCTTTCTCCTCTGTCTCTGTAGGCCAGGGTGAAGCCCAGCTGTGGGCGCCTTGTTGGTTTCACATCAGGACCTGTGAACCCTCACGGAGTCACGGCGGTCACGGCAGGCCGCAGGTGTGCGCTGGCGCTCTGGTTCACCACGGAAAAACGCCACAGGGACATGGTACGAAAATATTTTGAGACGCAGTAGAAGATTTTTTTTTTTTTTTTCAGCCAACATATAAAGGCCTGAACAGATCCGCTACAGGCTACTTGCTTGCTTTGTGTCTAAGTGCTTTCCTAACCAAGTCACTCGATGAGGATAAATCCAAACTGTAAATTTCTTATCCTTCCCAAAAATTTTTTACCCAATACCAAGACGTGACACATTTCTCTCATAATTAAGATGTTCACTCCATTTAGACCCCTGAGTATATTTCGGTTTGTCCCTATTAAATGCTGTAGGCTCTTTGGTACTCTTATGAACGTGGATTTCCTTTACAGAAGTGCTTCCAAGTAGGACCTTATAAAATGTCTTAACTATTCAAACAGCCCTTGAGAAGTGCTTCTTTTCTCTACTCTGCGTAAAATAAAGAGAGGCATTTCTGTACCTTGACGTACAAACTGAAAGTCTACACTGCGGAATATCAACTATAATTTTTTTTTTTTCTTTTTTCTTTTTTGTGTGTGTGTGTGTGTATATATATATATATATATATATTCTCCATGCTATTTAATATATATATACACACACACACACACACACACACACACACACACACACTGATGCTGTTATGGCCAGTGAGGTGCAAAAGAGGGTGTGCCATTCAAATCTACCAGCACGGTGGGATTTTTCTAAGCCCATACTGGTCCAAAGATGTGCATAAATTACCATCCAATCTCTGTATAATATTTGTATCTTAATACTAAGAGACGTATCCTAAAAACGTGCACTCATTTGGGCATAAGTAAAATATAATCTGTATGGAAATCCATCCAAACCTACAGTACTCTAGGTCCAAAATAACATTGCTGTATGTACTTTCACTTTTTCTCACACATGACCTCCTTTTGATAGTCATTTAAGGTTAAACAGCTTAATAAGATACTAGCATGCAGCACTCCAGTCTTTTATTTTCTAATTCTCAATGCTATTTAAGTGTAAAGCATAGATTAGATTAGATTAGATTAGATTAGATTAGATTTTTTGTCACTACACGTCACAGGTACAAGGCAGTGAAATGCAGTAAGCGTCTAAGTGCAAGAGCAGGAAGTGCAAGATGTACACATTTCCTTATATTTAACAATGCTTTATGTACAGTATAATTTTTTTGAATGAACAGTCTGGTGTGAGAATAAGTAACGGGTTATAAAAATTAAATAATAGTAGTGATTCTGGTAACCACTGGCGACAACTATGGTTATGGCTATAAATATGTCACACTAATATATGACTAGTGTAAATGGATGAATGAAATATGACTACATTTATATACAGCTAGTGCAAATGGATAAATGATGTACATAATATATACAAATTCCATACAATGGTATGTTTCAAGTATATATTGTATGAACATATTGCTAGGTCAGCGAGGCATACTTTTATATGTTGTGTTCGAACTTAAACAACTTTCGGAATGTATGTTTTTCTCTATTTCAGCTAAATATTTTGGTTGAACGAAGTAACTGCTATCTCCAAGAGTGATCTCAGTGGTCACCATAGCGTTATGTTTTATTTGCACAGCGCTTTTAACAATGGACTTTGACGCAGAGCAGCTTTGCAGAAAATATAAACTCCCTGAGGGCGACGTAAGGAAGAAACCTTGAGGGGAACCAGACTCAGAAAGGAACCATGACAGTGAATAGTGCGATTACAGATAACTCACTTCTGTAACTGTGTGTCCGATGGTCAAAAAAGTGCAGCTGTGTAGCCGAGAAATTCACCCTAGTTTCAACATGTAGTCTGTTCTGTTGACGTTATCAGCTGGAGACTGTGGCATCCTAAGCCACTGTAGCAAAACCGCTTGTATCGACAGCAGTCCAAAGGCATCTTCCTGGTTTCTAAGTGCTTTGCATTGTTGTCCTGCTGCAGTGTGCAACACCACCCAGTGGATCTGTTTTAGTTTAGATCTACCTGGAATCTGGAATCATCAACACATCATTCAGTTGATTTATACATCCACTACTGATCTCTCCTGGACTAGTTAGATATGATTAACTAGTTAAATATGATGTCAAAGCTGAGTTGCCTTCTTTGCAAACATGAATCACTGTGCCGATGATGCCGTTTTGGCTGTTATGCTTTTTCATGAATAATTCCTTTTTCTTTTTTCCGTACTTCCTTTATCCATCACTCTGGTACTGATTAAATTTCAACTCCTCATGCCATACTTAGAGAGAACCCCATTATGATGTTCCATGATCTTCCGTGTCATATACAGTATATACCACGTACAGTACTGTTTATTTGTGATCGATTACGGTACGTTAGCCTGCTTGACACGTCTTTGACTTTTATGTAGAGAGACAAGAATAACATCATCGAGATGAAAAAGCCAGATATCTTTAGCTCTCTCTCACTCTCTCTCTCACTCTCTCTCTCACTCTCTCTCTGTCTTGTACATGATCTATGTGATTGGCCCACAGTTCAGCTGATAGAGCTGTACAGCAGGTATAACTATTCTTAAATTAAAGGCAAAATAATAGAAACTTTCCTGCTCCAGGTCCTTATAAAACTACTATTTATATTCGGAATAATAATCCAGGATGGATGTGTTGTGCAGTTGTGTTGAGTGAGTGCAAAGTGTTAAGATTTTGCATCCATTTGGTTGTTCGTATGGTTGCAGGAACGAGAAGAGGCCGAGGCCATGCTGGAAATAGACGGACAAAAACTAAACGAGGAAACGGAGGAGTCGGATAGCAACGTGACGCCTGCTCGGAGCGGGCGGAGCCAGTCATCTAAGGGCAGAAGCAAAGACAGGGAGAGAGTCTCGAGTGTGAGAGACGAACTTTGAAAGTGATCGAACCTCTGACCTGATTCACCCAAGATCGCTGATGTCTTTATGAACATTTGACATTCACTCCAGAAGCATCTCTGAAGCTGTACGTGTGTGAGTGAATGATTTTCTGTAGTAACGTAATTATTTATATGTAGTGTCAGCTCATCCAGCATTGTCACACAATTCTTTATTTGTTTTTGGATTTTTTTTTTTTTTTTTTTCCTGAATAAAGAAAAAAAATAATGGGATTATATGGGTCACACTTTTTTTTTTTTATTAAATGAATATTTGTTACTGTGTGAGCCAGACAGCATTTAAAGGAGACAGCAAGAGGAAGAGTGATGGTCTACACATTAACAATGATGGAAAACAGGAGGCACAAAACATGAGCGAGATGGAAAAGGGGGGAGGATGGAGAGCGAGATTACAGATAATCCTCCCTCTGCATATGAGTGCATTTGTTTATGAAGCCTACAAAGCTCCCATTTAGAATATGGAATAATAATCCAGGCAAGAATTTATTGAATCAATCCCCTCCTTTAAAAAAAAGCAAAAAAACACCACACTATGAGTGTATACTGTTGTCTTGACCCTTTTCCGTTTGCAGTATAGTTAGACTGTAATATATATTTAGTATTAGTCGATGCTTATTATCATTCTATGATCTCCATTAAGATGAGAAGTTAACCTGACCATCATGCCATAATTGTTTCTCCATCAGATTGTTTCTGAATGCAGGGTGCATCAGAATTCCTATCAGTTGGGGTGGAAATGTAGCATGTAATTTATATGAATTTATATGAGAGATTCATTCATATATTACTAATGTTAATTCCGAAGAGAATCCACTACGGTCCAGTTTTTAGTAAAGAAGAGTTCGTTCAGTCTTTTTACATCAACATACAGCCCACTCCTTATTTGTTTTGTATTTATTTTATGGATTGCCTCTGTATAAACGTAGTTTGAAAACATTGGCAAGAACTGTTTTTCAGAGGGATCCGTTTGCTGTTTTCATAGAAATGACTGAGATTGACATGTGAAGTTAAACTTGTTCAGAAACTATGATATTGGGATTCATATACAGTTTCACTGCCACCAAATATAAAAGATTTAAAATTAAAAAAAAAAAACCTTTGATCTGGCGATTTCCCCTTAGTATGACACTTAAAATATGTATATGTTTATGGTTAAAACGTGCCTTGTACAGTACAAATCTTTCTTGACATGAGCTGTTTTTCAGTAGTCTTTCCCCGCGTGGTTAAGATGCTGTGTACTGTGTTAATAATAGTGATGTTTCATCGATACTGGACTTCATACTGGGCATCAGCTTTTTCTCAGAGACCGAGTCGAAACCGGACGAATGCACGTTTTACACCGCATGACTAATAACACTAGCTAGCACAACTTAAGCCTTTTTATGTGACGGTAAAAGTTTGACATCCCAGTCGCCTCCGTTATCACTGTATTGCAGAATTTACACTGCTGTGTGTTTTCTTTTCCCTGTTGATTTACATGTGAATTCTTTGTGGGATTGATATCCAAATTTGATTATAGACGATTTTGCTGACATCTCCCAGACAACCACGACTTCACCTGTGTTCTTGGCCAGTGCGTTTGTGAAGGGACGGGGTGGGTAATCGCGGTCGGCACTAACGTCATTGGTTGCACTTGAAGTAAGAAGTTATCCAATCCGACATTAAACAGCTCATTAATCATAATATTCTCTGAGCCGTGGTCTCGGCTGGTATCGAAATAAAATTCTGAGTCCTCTTTGTCCGAGTCAAGACTGAGTACAAATGATGAGATGAGACCGAGACAAGACCAAGACCTCGAGTACTACAACACTACAATATACAAAGGCATCCTATACAACTGTGGGCTTCCAAATTCATGGCAACAGTTTGGGGAAGAACCTCATATGGATGTGATGGTCAAATTGGCCGTATATTGTAGTTTTCATTGTATCACAGTATCTCCTTGCAACTGTAGCCTATACTTTCAAAGAGGAGAACTATAAATAACATATACTATTAAAACAGCAGGGGAATATTTTTTTTAATAAATGTTTATAATAAACTTGCTAACGCAATCTAGATTTGTCTAGTAATTTATCAAAATTATTTAGAATAATTTTGTGATAACATTCTCTATACCAGTAATAGTGTAAATATGTATTAGGGTTTGTGGCTTTTTTTGTGACCTTCTGCCATTTATCTAGCATAGAATTTCGTATATCCTCGAATTTTTTGAAGGGTTGGTCAGAGAGTGCATGTTGCAGTGACCTAAACAAGTGGAAATCCGATGGCGCTGTGTCCAGTGAGTAGACTGGATGCAGAAAATTTCCCATCCAAGACTTAAAATTGTGTCTTTTGTCACTTTTGCAACATGTGGCCTTGTGTTGTCCTGAAGGGGGGAAATTTTCTTTTGTGAACGGCTGCTGGATGATCATAGTTTTTGCACTTAATTTGATCATTTGATCACTGTAATGTTCAGCGTTTGTCAGTTTTCTCCAGGATCAAGCTGCTCGTAATAAAGGTGTAATTGCACCTGTAATCCAGGTATTAAGCCGTTGAGTGATATTCAATGTGGAACCCACCTAATAACTTTCAGAATCTTTCCCTTTGCCTTCAGACACCTTAGAACAGTAGAACGATCCATCCAAACATCTTGTCAGCTCTCGAGACCACTGTATCGCATCTTCATCCGACAGTTTCGGCAGCTCCTCGTATTCTGTTTCCTTCGGTCTACCACTTCACGTCTTATCATCTAGCTTGAGGTCACCTTTTCAAAACACTGAATCAATTCTTGACCGCAAAAAATGTCAACTGCAGTGTTGCCATAAACGTTGCACATTTTTATCTCTTGCTTCTGTTTTTTCCCCCACTATCGATTAGGAACAGAAGGCAATGACGAATATGAATCTTATTTCAATTAACAGATTTTCACCTCAAGTTGATGTTAACAATCTCACCCACTTAGCTAACTAACATTATACAGTAAACCCTCGTTTATCGCGGTTAATCCGTTCCAGACTCTACCGTGATAAGTAGTATAAGTCTGCGAAGTAGTATTTCCGCATAGTTAGAGCATAGAAAACCTGTTTACGACCTTCTAAATACGGTTTTTAACATTA
>JAOVYU010000056.1:27760620-27771664 GCA_025674565.1 Synodontis membranacea | reverse complement strand
GACACATATGGGTGTGATGATCATCTGTCCACATACTTTTGGCCATAAAGTGTAGCTATATCAAATGTGTGTTGTCTCTCAACAAGAAGTTGTAGTCCGGTAGAGTAGCATAGTGCGTTGAAAGTGCCCCCCTCGGCTCAGCTCAGGTCCTCAGGTCAGTTGAAAACCAATCATCAATGCTGGCTCGGATATTCTTGGAGGCCGATTTTTTCTGCATACTAGGCTGCATTCTGCCACCACGTTTTAAGATGCCATTGTTATAATATTGAATTTGTGACTGGATGCTAGATAGGATAGATAGAACCTTCTGAAACTTCCAAGGTCTACAGTAGACTGTGTCCCCGTCAGCTAATTGCAACAATGATTGTATTGGAACATCAAATTCCAGCACTGTTTGAACAAAGCTCGTTTAACCTCCACTGTTCACCTCCGCTTACAGTATCTCGAATCTAAATCATTTGAGTTCAGTTGCCTGCCAATGAATATATTTAAAAGCAGTAACAGGCTAATTTTTTAGATTTTGGCTCAGCGATGGTCTGAAGTCCATCGCTATCCGTACACCGTATGTGCGTTGCGTTTTGAATGGAGCTCATAAGTGTGTGGTGTGTGTGTGTGTGTGTGATTGCCCGTGTAGCTCTCCAGAGTCCGAGGCTGACCTTCCTCCTCCGAGCGTGCAGAAACTCTCCTCTGACCTCCGACCTCTCATGTTCTGGATGGCCAACGCCACCGAGCTCCTCAACTTCTTCCAGGTCAAAGTAGAGGCCATGGAGAAGGAATGGGAGTTTGAGGGTGAGAAAAGTCAAAACCAGAAGCAACTTATCTCGGTGGAGTAACAGATACATTTACACAATGTGCATTTTCTGAAAGAAAAATAAAAAATAATAAAAAATAGAAATGCTATCTGGTGAGATAAAACTGTTTTGTCTCTGTAGGCCTGAATCATTGTCTCCACATCACATTTTCTCATGCTGCTGTTTGTGTTCAACACAGTAGTCAAAACAGACATGCACTTTATATTCTCTTCTATCTAATTATTTGCAGCTGTAAAACAAACAAAGCCGTGCTGGAACTACTTGCATATGGAAATAATCGACTATCTAGTGTGCTGAATTGCTGCTTATTTTTCTATTGTGTGGAAGGCATGAAACTACACACCATGGCCTAACGTGACCTTCTAACTTTCTCATAATATGCATTCATAAATGTATCGCCGCTTTGTCAACACCGTCTCGTGGAGTTCGTCCAAATTTCATATTCGAATGCTCTGACGCTTCCTCGTGTTTAGCCCCCGGTGACCCCGTTCTGTCGGCTGATATGGACACGTGCTCGGATGCCCTGGCACAGCTGGATGATGTCATCATGCATACTTTCCAGCAGTGTGTGTATCACCTGACAAAGGTTAAAGTTAATGATTATAAGCATAACGTTAGTCGAGATATTAAAGGTGTGACTGACGGCTCAATGAACTCTCCCACCTCTTCTTTCTCTCTCCCTCCATCAAGACCTTATACTCCCTCCTCCCCACCCTACTGGACACCAACCCTTTCTCCAGTGAAGAGAAAGAAAAGGAGAAGGCTGGAGTCAGGGATGGAGATAGTCACAGAGCAGAAGGAGAGGGGGGTGAGGAAAGTGATGAAGCGAATCTACCCCCCACCGTGGCAGGACTGGTGGAAGTGTATCGCTGTTCTTTGCAGTTGACGCGTGAGGCCTGCCTCTCTCCGCCTCTCACCTCCCAGACCTTCGGCTACTTGTTCTTCTTCACCAACACCTCGCTCCTTAACACGCTGCTTGAGAGAGGTAGCATGGTTTTAGTGATTCACATTCATATTCGTTCAGTACCGAGAATTCGGTAAAGTTGACTTCTTAACTAAGTGAAACGTGAGCATAAGCTAAGAGAGAGAGAGCAGAAACGCAGACATGGCGATGGCAGAACTGTATTTGGTGCACACAAATGAAAGCTTTTCAGCAGGAAGTCAAGTCTAAAAATGGAAACACGTATTGTATGCACTGCAGCTCTTAACCTGACTGCGATTCTCCCTGCCGTTTCAGACAGTTTGTTTTCCTGGTCACGTGCAGTGCAGATTCGCACTAATCTGGACCTGGTTCTTGACTGGCTACAGGGCGCGGGACTTGGAGACATTGCCTCGGAATTCCTCAAAAAGCTGTCAAACACCGTCAACTTCCTGTGCATTCCTAAGACCCGGCTTATCCAGGTAAAAGCCTAAGAGCAAAAATGTCCAATTTAATTGAATACAATTGAATTCTATCATATGGATAATTGCAATGTACAACAGAACTTTCTGGTAAGGTTATTTCCGTGCCCATAGCCTGAAGAAATATGGAAGGAACCCAGATTAGTGCTTTCTATGTACATTTTTCCAATGTCCTTAAAAAAAAAAAAGATCCAATCTTAGTGGTTGAACAAAAAGCTAAGCAAGTTCGTTGCCTTTAGTACACACTCTTTACAGGAAGTTTAGTCTCAAGATCTCCTCTTTCTTAACACCGTTGACTGTCTTGTCAGTCATCTTGGGCCAGCCTACAGGAGGACCATGCCTTTTTAAGCCCTGCGCAGCTTCACCACCTTCTGACTCATTATAAGCTAGGACCAGCCAGAGCTCCGCCTTCCTGTTGGGCTTCACCCCCCGGCACCGAACTCGGAGGCGGTAAGTAGCTACTTCTGCTCAGCGAAGGATGAGTCGTGTAGTATAGAAGCTTTACATTTTTTTTTCTAAGTTTCTAAGTTTTTCCTAAATTTAGATATTTTTGAGAGCTTCCTGGACCACCCACCTCTCATCCTACCCAATGAAACCCCGAGCCTGGACCTTACCCTGCCGATCCCAAACCCTGAGCTTCAAAAGGAAGTGACACGTCTGCGGACTTTCCTGTGGGGTCTGGATCAGGAGGAACCTCCGGCCAATCAGAGAACTAGGTTGTAATAGGAGAATGCAAAATTTCTGGGGTTAAAAATACTTAAATTTATGGCCTATACAGGACACCAGCAAGATTGCAATACATATCACTTTCTTTTTATGTAAGTATAAATTGCTTTTGAGGGTTTTTCATAGAGTTTTTCGTAACCGGCATGTGCCGTAGTCCTTTAAATATCTTAGGAAGGATCGAAATGCCCTAAAAGAAGCTTTTCGGGATAGCACCCACATTAATGTTTTGCTCAATCTCAGTATGATCCTTACTCTGTATAACTTGTGCATCATGCTAGATAATTATCTATCATGTTACATATCCACAATAAGTTGTGTAATCATTGCCTGGTTGCAGTGGTCACTTTACTTTTAGTTTTTTTTTTTGTTGATGTTGTTGTTGTTTTGCTTTTTTTTTTTTTTTTAAAAAAAGAATTTAGTGCATATTCACTCTTTCTACTTTTAGGAATGGAAAATGTCATTGTTTGTGACACCCAGACCAAATATACACTAATGCACACTAAAGGTCAGAAAATAACACTAAGAGTTATGATAAATACTTGTATCATAGTTTGCATGTGCCATATTTTTAATCATACCTTGTGAGGATTAGGTTTTTCCTCTAATGTAAACACATCTCAGTTGCTACAGTTACCCTGAGCGACACACCTTGACATCCGTTTCTGTGTGGTGTAAGACTTTTCACCATCATTTACAGTGAAGAAGGCCCCAATGTTCCCCTCCAGGGTCCCCTCGCTGCACTGTAAAATTGGTGATTCAGAGTTATCCGTGACCTCACCCACCCTGGCAATACGTCTACACTCCTGACCCATCTCCAACATCTGCTTCTCAAATTTAATCCACTGACCTCATAACATACACCGACAAGGTTCACCTAGATGCATTTCATATCTTATCCATGTGTTGTATGTTCACATATTGCTAATAAACATGGTTGTCATGGGCCCGGTCCATTTTTTTTTGCATATGTCTTGGTTGTGGTGGTGTCTACACTAATTCCATGGCAGCCAAAAAAAAAAAAAAAAAAAAAAAAAAAAAAAAAAAAGTGCTGCATGTGTCATTCCATTAATCACCGCTGGGGGGCAATACACAGTCCCAATACACACAGGTTTAATAAAGGCATTATTACCAGCAGATCCCTCTGAGCAACAGAGGCAATAATTCAGCAAGACAAGTGTGAGGTCTGATGAGCTCATCAGCTCTGTCGTCAGTAGACGAAGTGAAATTCGGTCGGCGACATCTGAGCATGACTCAATATGTCAATTAAAAGGAGGAGCGCGTAAACTCAATCACTCTTTAGCTTTCGGTCTGCGCAGATAAGAGACCTAAATGAATTTTCCCAAAGGCATGACGTGTTCTAAGGTAAATCACATCAAGCTAAGATGCCCAGTTTAAATGCAACCAAAAACAAACACAAACAAATTAGGCCGAAAGACTAGCCAGGTGAGCCCGCGGCGAAACGAACAAAGCAACGCTATCGGCTTTGAGAAATAATGCACGTGTCTAATAAGCCTCATAAAAGCAGGACATTGATGGCAGCTCTTACTGATTTGGAGCACCAGGATTCAATTGATCGAATAAATCTGGTTGCGCGAGACTGACATCTTTCCACGTCAGCGCTGATAGGATAGGATAAGGCCCGGGATTGGATCGGCCATCACTAGCAGATGAAATGTCAGCGGTAAACCCTAAACCCATTGGACACATTGGTTGTATAATTAAAAAAGGATTTATTTTCACACTGACCTGAATGTCATTTAAGGCAGCTGGGACATACATACCTAATACCTAAAGGGAAAGGCTTACCTAAACGAAGCTGCTGCTGCCAAGCCTTTCCGGTAACAATCCACACACACACACACCAAGTGTCCATAGGCTCTCCTTCTCTCTCAATATACTGAGTATGTGTTTAATCTGTACCTGAATTATTGTTTGAACTTGTTTGAACAGATGGAGTACTGGTTCGTAATTCAAATGACAGGATGTAAAGAAACAACAACAAAAAAAAGGATGTAAAGTGTAAATGATAACCATCGTGTCTAAATAACATCCCAAATTGCAACGTATGGGGAATTTAGACATCCACTACCGGCCAAACGTTTTAGAACATTTTTTGCACTTCAAGTCGTTCAAGTCCAGTGAATAGCTTGAAATGGTACAAAGGTAAGTGGTGAACCGCCAGAGGTTAAAAAATAATGTACATTTCAGAATTATACCAAAAAAAAGGCCTTTTTCAGGGAACACAAAATGGGTTGACAATTTAAAGCTGTTCTGCAGCAATGGGGGGTTGATCAAGCCTTGAACGCTGGTGCTACTAATTCCCACAGGTGTTCCAACTTTTCTGGGTAGCTTCCGACCCCCTCTGAAGCAGTGTTGGAACACACTGTGGTACAAATACCCTCGTGAGCAACAGTTAAACAGTACTGTACCTGCAGAAAGTAGTGTGTTGCTACAAAAATGGCGAGAAAACGGCAATTAACAATGGAAGAGAGACAGACCATCATAACACTTAAAAATGTATTTGGTAGTGTATTTGGATGTTGGGATAAACCGAGACAGTACAAAGTGCACAGCACTTGTTTTTCTGGCCTAACAAATGAAAGTCAAAACTTATGTTACTTTACAGTGAGCCCGTATCGATTACATTTAATCTGTCATGTTCATGCGGTATTAGAGAAGGTTGATGATGAATTTGGAGAAGGTAGTTTAAATTGTCGGGGGATTTCGTTTTATTAATGGTTAAAAAAAAAAAAAAAAAAAAAACCTTAGTCAATGTGAAAATCTAAAAAAAAAAAAAAAACCTGTCCCAGTATATTGTATATGAAGCACGATGGAATGCAAATAAGTCCATTTGCTCAAGCAAAAACGCTCAAGTGCTCGAGCATTTCCATTTTGTGCAACTTGATACTCCACAGATATTGTACTCTTTAACTCCACTCCAATGACCTGACACCTTTAGCTATTAGTTACTTTTCAGGCCACGCTTTTGCACACGCTTCCTGTCCAGTGCGAACCGCATACTGTAGCTGCAAACGTGATGACTTCGAATGTTTGGGATAAACTGGCGGATTAAGTGTTCCTTTACGGGTTGAGAAAGTTGCCCTGTTTCTTAAGCTACATAAACTATTCGATAACCCTCTCGGATTAGCTGGAATTAAATGCATTGTCAGACAGATGACAGCACGGCTGATTTTTCCATGCTTGCGGAAAAGCTGACTGTTTGTTTTTGCAGAGATATGGAGTTCCCACAGGATGGCGATGCTACAAACATAAGTCGGATCTTATAGAATATGATGCATTGCACGTAGATTCAACTAAACAACAGAATATACAGTAAATAAAAGGAGCCCAGCCTTAAACATCTACAGCAGTAGAAATGCAACGTAGGTGTTCCAAAATCATCGTACATAACAGTAAAGCGTTGACAGTTGACTTTGACGTTGACATACTTTTAGACTTTTACTTGCACTGGAGTATTCTCACAGTGTGGTATTAAAGTACTCGTGCTCCGATCACTTCTTCTACCTGAGATCTGGTCCCCTTACTTCCTCCAGGTGCACTTTACTGGGGATGTGACAGACTGGCTTATAGTCTGAGCTCCATTTGGGACACAGACCAACATTTCTCTGGGTTGTGAGATAAAGATGGGAAGCAGCTCAATGTCAAGTCAGTTGTGAGAGAAGGCTATCTCGTATTGTTGTGGCGAGAGTATGCGGCGGTTCGTGTCGGCTTGCTGCTCCGAATCCCTGATACCGTCCCTGATTAAACGTGCGTGCGACTTGTCCTCAATTTAAACAAACAAACAATAAAAAAACAAAACAAACAAAACAAATAAATGTCAGCCTGCTTGTGAGGCCATGGCAGCATTGCCTGTAGATGAAGAAATGTCAGGATTTTAGCGAAAGTGATTAATTGTCATTGTGGACACAACAACAAAATGTATTCTCCCAAATGCATTTAACCCATATGTGACATGACACACAGCAGGGAGAAAAGCTACTTTCTGTTTCACCTTGCTCAGGGTATCTAATTGGTACCTTTCGCTGGTTGTGGGATTTGAATCTGGAGTCGTCTGATTACAAGCGCGCTTTTCTAACCATTAGGCTACCATCTGGCCAAAACGTTTGCTGGATGTTTGCGACATTTACTTATGTCACAAACATTTTTTACCGTTACTAGAGCATTTTTTTCTGACCCACAAGTCTTGTCTGAGATTGAAATCTCTCAGTGCTTGAAACAAAGGCGAGTGACCAGTTTATTACTCCACACTTTGTATTCAGTGCAACAAGCCTTGTTGTTTTCCTGTTGACGGCTCGACTCTCGCGCTCTTTACGGTAAGTGGCACGCGATCTCCGGAGGGGGCCAATTACATCATAGTGGACTCTGATTGGCTGATCTGCGTCAGGCTTCATTTTGAGAAGAAGAAGAAAAAAAAAAATAAAAAGCCCCTTCCCCCCTCCCCCGCGCACGCTCAGTCGCAGATGTGAGTCGCTTGATTTGTGATTCATCAGTTCGCGGCCCTGTGGTCGAACTTTAATCAATGAAGTGACTATGCCGTTTCTGATTCGACACTCCGTGTGGTTTGTGAGCGAGACTCGCCGACGGCTGTTCAGAACTGGTCATCAGCTCGTTATGGAAGAGATTGGTGATTTCTGACTTCAGTTCAGATGTTTTTGAAGGCTCGGGCTGACTTACTAAACCTCACAGTCAGAATATTTCCAAACCGAGGTGGTGTCAGAGAGTCCTTAACTTTTGGTGACTTTACCTGTCAGTGGTGACTGGTAATGAAAAGTAGAAATCACACACACACACACACACACACACACACACACACAGTGTTGTCATCAGTGTTGTCTGCAAGCTGACATACACTGGTCAAAAGTTTGCGGACACGTGACCATGACACCCATATGTTCTTGTTCAATGTCCAATTCCAAAGGCGATGTATTAATTTGGAGTTATCCCTGTATTTTTTTTAACCGTAACCACAGTAACCGTCTCTGCTCTTTTTGGAGTGTGGATGCAGGGATCTGTGCCTCAGCGAGGTCAGGCGGTGACGTTGACTGCAGAGGGTCTGATGTGCACTCCAGTATGTGTTCTAGTTCTTCCCAAAGGTGTCCAGTGGGGGTCGAGGTCAGGACTCTGAGCAAACCGTGTCTTCATGGAGCTTCATGGGCATGCTACAGCATACAAAGACATCCTATACAGTCAAGTCCTACCTCACAGCGCTTATCACTCCCCGCGTTGCACCTCGCTCCCTCCGATCCTCCAGCACTTGCTCAACTGGTCCCTCCATCTCTCAAGGGACAAGGAAGACATGCATCTAAACTATTCTCTTTTGGCACCTGGGTGGTGGAATGAACTTCCCTTAGATGTCCGAACAGGCTGAGTCACTGGCTGTCTTCAAACGAAGACTAAAGAGTTTCCTCTTTCGGAAATACTTAGATTAGCACTCATTCGCCAAAAAAAAAAAAATTTAAATAAATAAATAAATAAATAAAATCTGCCATATGCTTTAGCTTCCAATAGAGTCTCATAACAGACAGGTTGTATCCTTAACCTGGATTCTAGTGAACCAGTATCTGAATGTATTCACAGATCGAAACTTTAAAGCACTTACGTAAGTCGCTCTGGATAAGAACCTCTGAAAAATGCTGTAAATGTAAATGTGCTTCAAACTTCATGGCAAACGTTTGGGGGAAGACCAACATGTTGGGATAATTTTAGCCATTTAGTGTATGCTCATGTGGCAAATGGCGTCATAAATGAAACGGCATATTTATGGAATCGTCAAGCCCGTCCGCATATCAGAAAGTTTCCTGAGACCTTTTTTTTTTTTTTCTGTCGATTTAAACAGAGAATGGAACAGGAGAGATTTAAATACACTATATGGACAAAGGATTGTGGACACCTGACCATCACGCCGATGTATGGTTCTTCTTCAATCTCTTGCCACAAATTTGGAATCACACAAGGATATCTGTGAATTTTGTAGCATTCATTTATGAATTCATTAATTTCCCAAATCATATTCCAGCATGACACTTCACCTGTGCATAAAGCAAGCTCCATGTACACATGGTTTTCCAAGGTCGGGATGGATGAACTTGAGTGTCCTGCACACAGATCCCTCACCTCAACCCCACTGAACCCCTTTGGGATGAACTGGAATGCCGACTGCACCCTAGACCTCTACGCTCAACATCAGCTCTTGACCCCACTAGTGCACTTGCAGATGAATGAGTACAAATCCCAACACCCACACTCCAAATTGTAGTGGAAAGTCTTCCCAGATCGAGTGGAGCTTAGTTTAACAGCAAAGTTGAAACAAATTTGGACATAACATCAACAAGGACACACTGACAAGATGGTAAGGTGTACACAAACTTTCGTCCATATGGAATAGAACGGGGTTTACGAAAACATTTAAAATGACAGTTTAGTACTATTGCTTAGAGAAAGTTTGGTCATGAGAACACAAGATAAATGCATACTTACAAAATGTAAGTCCGAGCAACTATTTACTCACTTGCTTTCACTCACTTTCAGTGATGTAGTGGATCCAGGGCACCACGAATACCAAACATCCGCACCCAGGGGGCAAATTTATCTTAGCCAGTCGACCTATTGGCCTGTTTGGAGAAAACCAGAGAACCTGGAAGAAATCCACACAGACACTGACACAGGTAGAATGTACCAAAACTTCATCCAGACAGTTACCTGTCCTCAGGATCCTTACCTGTCCTTACCTGTCCTACGTGCTGTGCTACCATGTGACCCCAGAACTATTTACATAATTAAAAACGGCAATTTCTATCCAGAACACAGATAAAAATGAAGCTGTGATAGTGATCAGGAAATAGTTGCAGATGGAAAACCTTGCTTTTAACCAGATATAACCAAAAGGAGTTTAAAAAAAAAAAAAAAACAGATCTAAGAAGTATTCAGGTGGAACAAACATTGGTGTTGAGTGAATCAGTGGTCTTTGGGAACAGTGGTCATCAGTGACTGGTCATTTCGAACATAGGTTTAAGCAAGCACAACTGACTCAGGCTTGATGAGAGCTGGACAGCCATATCCAGCGCGAGACATTTGACAACTTTTGCTGGTTAGATTTGTTACTTGGCAACGCTGCCCACACATATATATCAGTTTAGGTCTCAGCAAGGTGACAACCTTGTTTGCTAAAAAAAAAAAATAATAATAATAATAATAATAATAATAATAATAATAATAATAATAATAATAATAATAAATGAGAGGACATTGGCACGATATAATTTTTTTTTTTTTTTTGGATCATTAGATCATGTATTTTTTTTTCCCAGCCATTCATTATGTGTGATTTAATGTGTGTCTGTGTCGTAAGATTTATTATGATGTATTAAATCTCCACACTCTCGCAATGGGACTGAGAAATTCAGCTCAGCTTCCCTCCATGGAAATTTCCTCCTGCGATAGTTTGACATAACCTACCTTTTTGTAGTGTCAAGCTGCACAACACATGTCTGACAACAGTCTGAATAAAAATTCCATCTCGTCTCCGTCTATAAAAAGCCCTGTATTAAGAATGTACATGACCAGGAAAAAAATAAAGTGATCTAACAAATGCTCCAGTGATCACAAAGACATTCAAAGTAAAAAACAAACAAAAAAAAAAAGCACCTTTTTATATGGCAGACTGGCCCACTAACGGATGCCTGTTAACGTCTCTGTCTAGTTTGTGTTCTCTGGGACAGGAGGGCACGAGTGAGTGGACACTTTTAGGGATTTTCAGGACTATTGAAAAGTGCTGGGAGCAGACACATTGGGTAAGTCTGAAACTGTGTTCTACTGGACTAATTAGTATATACAGTGCCGCATGAAAGTTTGTTAACCCTTTAGAATTGTCTACGTTTCTGCTTAAAAATCAAATCAAAGCAGATAAAAAGAACCCAGATAAATAAATGAGACCAAAAAAATTCACTTGGTCATTCATTAATTGACAGAAATGATCCAATATTACATATCAGTCAGTGGCAAAAGAAAGTGAACCTCTAGGATTAGCAGGTAATTTGAAGGTGAAATTAGAGTCAGGTGTTTTCAATCAATGGGATGACGATCAG
>JAOVYU010000056.1:27748534-27759050 GCA_025674565.1 Synodontis membranacea | reverse complement strand
TGTGTGTGTGTGTGTGTGTGTGTGTGTGTGCCTGCCTGATTGCACATGGGCACTGCACTGCGGTGCGGGCTGCAGCAATCTGCTTTCAGTCTGGGTGCTTTTGAAAATCTCAGTGCTCTTGTGTTTTAGTTCCAAAACCCTGATTAGGCACCAGAGGGAATTTCCAGGCCCCTGGCTTAAACTGTTGTGCTCAGGTGACAACAAGAGTAACACTTACTCAGCACTTAAGCTGCTGAGTCATAAGGGTGACATAACGACGACATGCTGATGACGTCATGACGTCATTAGCGCAGACGCACTTGGAGACTTAGATACTGAGTAAAAATGTAAAGTCCTCTTTTGCTATTTATAAACGAAATTTCCCCCGGTTTGGGCCAGGGCTGGGCCGAGTCAGAGCTGATGAACATAGAGCTTACTGAGGCATCACAGGCTCATTCTGAATCACAGACGACGTTAATGATTTAAATGCTCCTTCTGTGTGAAATGGGTTATGGACCTTCAATTGCCACAGATTATTTCTGTCTTTCTGACAACATAGCAAGCTTTTCTTTCTCAGATCTACCTAAAACGGAGGAATGTCTTTTTGGCTTGCCTGTGACCGCCAATAACACGAGAGATATGTTTGACTTCTTTCTGTTTTTGTTATGAATATTTCCAAGAACAAAAATGGCTTGTTAGCTGACTTTATAAGGGGCAAATAATTTGGCAGCGCCATGATGGGTAGAGTAGGACTGCTAGGTCGTATGGTGGGAGGGAGTTTATAGAAATTTGTTTTCAGTAAACAGAATCAGGTTTCTATAAAATACAGAATATCAAAACATTTCCAGATCACAAGTGTTTGGATTGGAAAGCATACTCTACTAGAGTGTGTGCGTGTGTGTGTGTGTGTGTGTGTGTGTGCGCGTGCTTGCACACATTGGTTGTGTCTGCGCCCGCTGTGGTCAGTCTAGTCGAGCCGCCCAGAGTTTCCTTTGCTGCTGTGTGCATGTGCATGAATGCATGTGTGTGCGTGTGTGTGTGTGTGTGTGTGTGTGTGTGTGACACTCACTGCATGTTTGAAGAGCATTTCTTTGCATCTGAGTAATAATTTAAGCAATGTTTATGACTCTTGCACTCCGGAATATGGCAAGTGGTGGACTATAATACCGTGCGTGTGCGTGTGTCTGTCTGTCTGTCTGTCTGTTTGGGGTTAGACTCAGGGCGAGTGAAACACCCAGCCTCTCTCCAGGGACAGATTTACTTTCTCCTACTGCCAGGTCGATTGCGTCATCACGGCCTGCCATATAAAGGAGCCCTGTGATGTCATTCCGCCAGAGAGAGGCCGTCCAGTGTTGAAGGGGTGACTGGGGTTACCCTCAAAAACCTCAGCACACACATACACACCTTTAAATATGATTGCTTTCTCTATCTGTCCACTCTCTGCCTGTCCTCGTCTATCCCGTTTTACCTTTCTGCTCGCTCTCTCTCTCTCTCTCTCTCTCTCTCTCTCTCTCTCTCTCTCACCTTTTTTTTTTTGCTCCACTGTATCTCTCATGTGGCCTCTTTCACTCCACCCTAACCCATACTCTCCATTTCCTTTCCTTGACCTGACCTTTTCTCCTTTTCTATTTTTCATCCAGAACCCTCTAGTATATAATAGAGTGTATATTCTAACAGTACAAGCGTTTCTGATTGCTATTCTCCTCCCCTCCCCTCCCCTCTCCTCTCTTCCTCAGGTCTGGGCAGCAGGGTCAGCGGTGCTGTGGGCTGGGTATGTGTTCCGACAGACTTGCTTTTTCTGTCACACTTTTGTTCCATCCTGCGTCATCGTGTTGACTGAACGGACCCCACAGTTACCGGCTAGGCGCGCGCTCGGCCCGGTTTTAACACTGAGCCGAGTTAGTGCCTGTAATCTGATGGCCTTGTTTATTTTATGTAGGCTCCCTTTGAAGGTGCTGAGAAAGTCTTTGGGCTTTTTGTCCTAGCCAGTTTTGGCCGCCTGGGCCAAGGCGCTCGAAGTGGTAATACCCAGGAAGAATAATATTTGCACTCGTATTCACTCCAAACAAGTTTTTCCATATTAGTGTCAGAAAGGGGAGCTCTCTCTCTCTCTCTCTCTCTCTCTCTCTCTCTCTCTCTCTCTCTCTCTGTGTCTGTTACACTCCTTCTAAACTAGAAGGAGGATCTCTGGGTCCTGGCTGTGACTGCAACTGTGTCCGTCAAGTCTTATTAGGCCTCCACAATCCTCTAATAGGCACTTAAGTCCTTCAGAGCACTAGAAGCTTGAAGGGTCAGTGGTCTTCAGTCTGTTGTTCCTGCGCTCTTTCCTCCCACCCTGACACATTACATCTCTTTTTGTAACTGAAATCATTACAGTACATCGCAGGGCACAATTTCCACTCCGATTAATTTACAGCAAGAACGCTACGCAACCAGGATCAGGTCATTGTGTAGTGCTTATTCACTGAACTCTGTTGTGGTGCTGTCATGGTAGTAACCTGAGACGTGCAGGTGAATTTTATAGCACTCTTTTGCTAGCTGCCGTTTTTTTTTTTTTTTTTTTTTGTGTGTGTGTGTGTGTGTGTGTTTTATTGAAGGCTATTGAAAAGTTTTCTAGGTGTGTGTGTCAGCATGTGCATGTAAGTGCACGTGTATGTGCGTGAAAGTTCACGGCTCTGCCTTAACTGCAGACAGCCCTCTGACATCATCCGCTGAACTCCCGTGATGCTTTCTCATTCAAGTAAATTACAGCATGTCATTTGTAAATCATTGGGAAGGTGGGGCTTTATACCATGCCAAAAGACAGCTCTCCTTCCACATCAGTGACTACTGGATAAAGAAAACATTAAGCCATCCGTCCTTTCATCCTGATGGGGAGATAACCCAGCCGTTTGTTCCTCCTGATTTCTCGGGAAATATATCATTACCCAGCGCTTGAATGATGGAGACAAATTGATGACAAAACTCTGCAGACACTTTTGTGATTCGAAGTCACTATTTGCAAACGATTTCTAATGAGGACTTCGAGCCGTATATATTTCAGATGTTGGGTGTTTCATCCCTTCGTGTAAAGAAATGACATCCGTGGTGTTCAGAATATTTCGAAAATGAAGACAGGAGTCTGTAATCGACCCGCTAGAGAACTTCTGATCGTGTGACTTGGCAGAATACGTTTCTAAGGAAAGAACTGTGCTTGTCGATTCTGAGCTCAGGTTACTGTCTGCGTGGGTTTTCTCCGGTTTCCTCCTATTTCGCAAAAACAAGCCGGTAGGTGAACCGGTGACTCTGAATTGACCCTGAGGGTGTGAGTGTGTGTGTGTGCATGGTTTCCTCCAATGGACATTTTGCCTCATGCCCAGTGTTCCCCAGGAAGGACTCCTGATCCCTGTATGACCCAAGATGACGCATTTACTGTACTGAATATGTATGAATGAATAAGTGAACGAATTGTAAAACACTTTACTTCCGGTCAATCCGAAGAGAGATTACTGTGATAATTACAATTCTTCTTGTACATCTCCTTACAGATTACCATTACAAAACCTACCTACTCTACACATTAGCAGAGTTCATGGAAGCTCTGCGAAAGGACATGCAACGAGATGTCCTCCCAAGGGCAGTTTACAGATTTCCTTTTTCATTTGCAGTGTGTTCTATTTGCAGCCGCAAATCGTGTGCAATACTTACAGATTAAAAGTTACAATTATAAAAACCTGCTCTACATGTTTGCAAAATCTTTTCATAATGTAATCTTCTGTTATAACTTAATTCCTCATCCTCCCTTTCTGTTGGATCTCTCTTCTGTCTTGCTCTCGCTCTCTCTCTCTCTCTCTCTCTCTCTCTCTCTCTCTCTCTCTCTCTCTCTGTCCTTCTTTTGTCTGTCTGTTTCACACTGCTGTGCCAGATCATTCTTCACTGTCACTACGGTCTTGTGTCTCCTCCCAAAACACATTTCTCTCACTTGTTTTTTTTCTCTCCTCTCATCGCATTAGGCCCAAATATAGGAGTCTAAAGTGGGATCAGAGATTGATGGGTGTGATGTCAGACCTGTGTGTGTGTTCTGGGCCTCTGTGCTGGGTGGGAGGAATATGGCATGCGTCTGCTCACGGCCTGTTGCAGTGTAAACGGTGATGTAGCGTGAGGAAACAGGGGGAAACTACTTTGGCGGTCCTATAATCTGATGTATCTGTGTTCTGCCTGCTCTCATTTTCACTTCCCCTCTCAGACTCTCCCTTTATTTCTCCTACACCCTCTCTTTCTCTTTCTCTCTTTCTCTCTCTCTCTCTCTCTCTCTCTCTCTCTCTCTCTCTGTCTCTTCTGAAGCTGCAGACAGAGGTAAAGCTTCTGATACAGCCTTTCGTTTATACTGACTCATTCCTGGCTAATTGATTCGTTCCAAGGCCGTGTTGCGTGCCGCCCAACTTCTGCATAGTGTTACATGGCTCCATCAAAGAGAGTTTGTTTTCTTTCTACCTCTCCCTCTCATCCTCTGTCGCTCCTCGCCCATCCGGCCGACCCCTCCGTCTGCCCTTTTTCTCATCCCTTGTTCCACCCCGATTGCCAAATTTCTGTCAGCTTCTTAGTTTCCTAATGTCTTTCCCCTAGGGAATTTCCCTTGATCCGTGATTGTGTCATTCCTTCATTCCTGCCATACCTGGGAGAGGTTAAAACAGGAAACAGAGTGCGAGAGAGAAAGAGGGAGAAAGGATGAAGGAGACAGACCAAGTGGAAATTAAGAAGAGACAGACACTCGAGGTTTTTTTTTTTTTTTTTTAGGAGCTGAGGACAGTGGTGTAGGTGAACCTTCAGCTTCCATGCGTGGGAGAGTAATTTGGTATGTAAACTGATTTCTAAAAATAAACCTGTCCATATGCAGAGCATATAACACATTCCAGTGATGATGCGGGCTGAATGAATGAGCAACGAGTGAAGAGTTGGGAGGTCATTTACCAAAGCTGGATGAGGCAAGAACCTTGGCTATCTCTTCCATCCATTCCCAAGTTCAAACAACTTTTATTATTTGTAATTGTTCATGCGCAAATATATACACACTGACAGATGACTTAAGCTAAAAGACATAAAATGTCTTAACAGACAAAACAGCTTCAGTGCGTGACAATGGCTTGACATACTTCAACTCTGGAACTTTTCTGGAAGGATGGGATACTATTTAGAGGTGTGCATGTGAGCGTTTATTTTTAATCCCTCAGAAAGTTTGACCAATCCCACCCACTCGCGCAGGTATGATTTTTCTTCGGCTGTATTCCCTCAACTGACGTCCTGCCCATGGTTATAAAGAACACCGATAACCATGTTGCTTTAAATCTCCCATAGGCGCTCAGCTGGGTTGAGATCTGGAGACGGTAAAGGCCATAGGATGTGATTCTTTTCGTACTCATGAAACCCTTCAGTGAGCCGTTGCACCCAGCGCAGTAGACTGCTCCCGTCAGGATGGTAATGTTTTAACACAGGATAAAGGAGATAACTTGGCATTGATGCTTCCTTCTAAGGTTACACCGGGATCCAAAACATGACAGCAAAATGTCCCAACCACACACAGACTTCCACCGACTCTTCCTTTATGTACTGTATGTGTATGTGTATATACACACCATCTACTGTATTAGGAACACCTGTACACCTGCACATTCATGCAGTTATCTAATCAGCCAATCATATAGCAGCAGTGCAATGCAAAAAAAAAAAAAAAACATGTAGATACAGGTCAAGAGCTTTGGTTAATGTTCACATCAAACATCAGAATGGGGGGGGGGGTGTGATCTCTGTGACTTTGATCATGGCATGGATGTTAGTGCCATATGGGCTGGTTTGGGTATTTCAGAAGCTGCTGATCTCCTGGGCTTTTCATTGACAATAGTGTCTACACAAAATGGCGCTCAAAACAAAAACCACTGAGTGAGCAACAGGTCTGTGGGTGGAATCACTTTGTTGATAAGAGAGGTCAGGGGGAAATGGCTAGATTGGTTCAAGCTGCCAGGAAGGATATTGGAACTCGTAAAAACACTCTATATTACCATGGTTGGTAGAAAAGCATCTCAGCATGCACAAAATATTGAACCATTGTGGTGGATGCTCTACAACAGCAGAAGACCATTTTGGGTTTCACTCCTGTCAGCCAAGAACAGGAACCTGAGGCTATCATGGGCATGAGTGTCCATAATAGGCTCGGATTCTTGTTCTTGGCTGACAGGAGTGGAACCTGACGTGGCCTTCTGCTGTCGTATGCCATCCGTATCAAATGTTTGAGGTGTTGTGCATTTCTGCTCACCGTGATTGTAAAGAGTGATTATTTGTGTTCCGATATACATCAGCTAGTCTATTAGTCATAGTCAAACCAAACCAAACCAGTTAGGTTAGGTCATTCTAAACGTATCTCTCTCATCAACGAGGTGTTTCAGCCTGCGGTCTCTCAACTCACACGATGTTTTTTCTTAGCCACACCATTCCGTGTAAACTCTAGAGACCGAGTTGTGCGTGAAAACGGCAGAAGATCAGCAGTTTCTGAAATACTCAAACCAGTCCGTCTGGCGCAAACAGGCATGCCACAGTTAAAGTCGCCGAGATAGTGCTTATCCTCCATTCTGATGTTTGATGTGAACAGTAACTGAAGCTCTTGGCCTGGACTGTATCTGCAATAACTGAACGCATTGTCCTGCTGCCACCATGATTGGCTGATTGGAAAACTGAAGAAAGGAGCATGCGTACAGGTGTTCCTATTAAAGTGACTGACGAGAGTGAATTGGGCCAGCGCCTTTTCTTTTTTTTTTTTTTTCCCCCTCCTCCAAACAGAGCATTGTCTGACACGGAACATTGTACTAGAAGTGTTGTAAAACATCCGGGTGGTCTTTCGCAAAACCTGAGACGTGCAACAGTGGTTTCCTCTATGGCCTCCTTCCGTTATACAACACCAAAACCTTATCCCAGCTACAAAACACATCAGTCTGGCATTCATTGGATCCTGACACATCAGCAGCTAACATTCAGTTGATGTTATTGCTGTTAAATAGGAGCAACCAGTTATTAAGTACAAGGCTTCACATGCTCCAGCCCAGACTGTAAATGATTAATCAGCACGTTCAATAAAGACATGAAAAGTAAAATGGTTTGTGTGTTATTAGTTAAAGCGGAATGTTTGTCTGTCAATTATTACTACTTGGATGGAGATCAGACCCATTTTATTAGGAATTAATGATGAAACCCAGGTAGCTTTCCAAAAGGGTAGCTTGTAGCTGTACTCATTTGCAATTTTAACCGACACATCCACAATATAGACGCACTTTGTAGGTAAAAATTACAGGCTGTACCCTATCCATCAAAGGACGCGACCACCAAAGAAGCACAACTGATCAGATATTATTTGGGCGGCGAAGCATTTACAGCACAGCTGTGACACTGACATGATAAAGTGTGTGTTGCTGGTACAGCGTCAGTCACAGCCGCAATGTTTCAAGCATAATGTGCTCCTTTATAGCCTCTTTAATAGACAGACCCACATTGTTAGTCCACCATATAGGTGTAAAGTTGCCCTATAAATGTGTCTATAGCTTTGGTCTCTCTATGTATCTATGTGCATGTGTTAACCGTGCTCGGGCACTTCGTCTGTGTTCAGTATCTGACCGTAGCATTGTGTTTGGCTGGATCGTTTTGGTTGGGCTGTTTCTAAACCCAGCACTGAAACTGAAGAATCCTTGTGTGAGTGATGCCCTTATACCAGTTCCACAAGTACTAAGATGCCACTGCCCTGCAGGGTAATTACTGAGAATAGTTCACTACCCACATTATATCTGCAGGGGTAAATTAATCAGTAGCCTGAGGCGAGCAGATTTCATGTCTGGACTATTAGACTATTTGGCTATTAATTTTCACAATGAAAACAATTTTTTTTTTATTTAGAATGTATATAGCTACTGTACGTTTATGTGCAGAGAAAAAAAATTGTGTGGGGGGGGGGATGCAAAGACAGAACACGTCGTAGCAAAAACGTTGTGTAAAGGCCCAAACACAGACAGTCGTTCATTTCTCATAGTCATTATTAATGCACTTCACTAGCTAACTACTCTTACCGTGTGCTATTACATTTCATTAGATACCACTTTTTAGCTTTGAGTCAAGGCAACCCTTTCCCAGGCAACCAAAATATGGAACTGAACAATTACTACATTGGAACTTTCAGCTGCCTGGTGGACTGGCTGATACAGTTATGATTTGGTCCACCACTGATCTGCTCAGCAAGAGTCCTGTGCTTGTTCCCTCATGATGGATAGGGTAGAAGGGCCTGCTAAATTGGGCACAGGAGTAGATGGGATTACAGTCTGAATACAAACTGGCCATATGAGCTAGATAAGAATGAATGAGGATATAAACATAGGTGTACATAATAAACTCTTAACGCGGTCACTCGCCTTTCCTGTTCGCTGGAGTAACTCTGACCTGGAATAAAATAATAATGTACCTTGTTTATGATGATTTAATGATCTAAGATAAGTAGATAAATGGACCATATCTAGTTTTTATCTAGAGTAAAGCTGTAACGGTAAACTACCGTACATCCTTCTAGGTAAAAGATACAGCAAGTCATGTCAAGTCAAGTACGCTTTATTTTCATTCCTGTCATCAGAGACAGATGTAATGTTAGGAACGAAATATACTTCCTCCAGAATTACAGTGCTACTAACTTCTTTAGTCCTTTGGGGGTTTTTTTTTTGTTTGTTTGTTTGTTTGTTTTTTAGTGCAAAACCAATAAATGCAATTAATAGATTGTAGAGCTATTTAGAGATAGACATACAATATATAAACTGTACAATAAACAATATAGTAAACAAACTGTAAAGTAGATTATTTGGACAGTAATAGAAATAATGTGACCTCATACAAAAGTTACAAAAGATGTGCCTTACAGGAACCACCCACTCACAGGTGAGTCAGAGCACCGCCATAAAGCACCACCTGACCATCTAATCACTGCTTTAAGAAGTTCTTGTTTAACTTAAAGAGGTGTGTTAGGTTTTGGTTGGAGATGAAACCTGCAGGAAGGTAGATCTCCACTAACAGGGATTTTTGAGAGCTACAGAACGTTCCTGCAGGATTCATCTCCACCTCTTTTAGTTGATCAGGAACTTCTTAAAGCAGTGATTAGATGGTCAGGTGGGCAAGATTATGGTTGGAACTAAAGTTTTCAGGGTGGTAGATCTCCTGGAACATGGTTGGTGACCACTGATATACAGTAAATCAGCCATTCAAATATTAATTTTGGTTTTAAAAAAAAAAAAAATCCTCATTTACAACTCTATACATTTGAAATTCAGTTAAATATTAGATACCTCTTTTGTGTGACCAACCATTAAAAAAAACAACAAAAAAAAACCCTATCATTGATATAAGGCCATTTGCGCATCTTTCTACTTGTTGCACCATCTTGGGGCAGCATACTCACTGCCTCATTTAGTTTCATAGAGTTATTATTGCAACCCGTGGTCTAAAATGGGCACTGCAACAAGCCCTGATAGTGGCCCATTGGGGTGAGAATCATACTGCCCCAGGCTTGCTCCATGAACCCTGGTAGAAGAAGCACAGCAGACAGGAGCGTTAATGACAGGGTCAAGGTGTTTACACCAAAGTGGGCTTGTTTGATAATTCTCTTCAGCCACCAAATTAAGGCAAAGTCTAAGTGCAGACCATGTGACCATGATGAACAGAAGCATTTTTGTTGTAAGATACACTGTAGAGATTGTTCGAAGGAAAGGGAGGTTAATGGAGTGAATGATGTCTGTATATTAGAGATGTATGTGCATGACAGTGACCTTGTTTTCCATACAAAAACTAAGAAAAAGATGAATATCTTTCCCTGTTTGAGATATTTTGGGGCTGGAAATGTTGTTAATACCTGCCAACCCTGGTTAATGGCAATGGGAAACGCAGCTACTGTATCAAACACAGCTGAACAAAGGTACATCTAAAAACCACAGAAAACAAGGGGCTAGACGGAATGTTGGATAAAGGTTGTATGTTGGATACTTGAACAGCCCCAGAGACGAGGAAAGGTCCAGTTAAATACCCTTTTCTTGGAGAGGGGAAGTGGTATACTGTATTTATTGTGGGAATAGGTTGCTGGGTT
This sequence comes from Synodontis membranacea, assembly GCA_025674565.1. Lineage (NCBI taxonomy): Eukaryota > Metazoa > Chordata > Actinopteri > Siluriformes > Mochokidae > Synodontis > Synodontis membranacea. The sequence continues at coordinate 27,748,936 of JAOVYU010000056.1, read as the reverse complement.
TGACACACACTGCTTCTTGTGACAGCATGTGAATGGTCTATGTGGATGTGTCGAGCTCTAAAGGGTACTCTCTCAGATCATCTGGGTCATGGTGATGAGGTTCGTCACTGGGACTAGAGTGTGACGTCAGAGCATTCCAGTCTTTTGTCCCTCTGGCCTCCTTGGATCAAATGTCTGCCATTACCTCTTTCTCTCTGTCTCCCCTATCTTGTCCTTCTACTCCTCCCTCTCTTTATCACCCCTCCCCTCTTTTGCTTTTCAGTCGTGAGATTCTTCTAAAGAAAAACACCCAGACAGCGACTGTGACGCAGACAGAGGTGTCCAGTAATGGGAGTGTATTACCCAGTACCCTGTGTGTGTGTGTGTGTGTGTGTGTGTGTGTGTGTGTGTGTGTGTGTGTGT
>JAOVYU010000056.1:27718181-27734390 GCA_025674565.1 Synodontis membranacea | reverse complement strand
TCCCGAGTATTTTTTGTCACTAAAAGGGAATCCCGAGTATTTTTGTCACTAAAAGGGAATCCAGAGTATTTTTGTCATTAAAAGGGAATCCAGAGTATTTTGTTACTTAACGGGAATCCCGAGTATACACTATTTGTCACTAAAAGGGAATCCCGAGTATTTTTCTCACTAAAAGGGAATCCAGAGTATTTTGTTACTAAAAGGGAATCCAGAGTATTTTGTCACTAAAAGGGAATCCCCAGTATTTTTGTCACTAAATGGGAATCCAGAGTATTTTGTTACTAAAAGGAAATCCAGAGTATTTTGTCACTAACAGGGGGTCCCGAGTATTTTTGTCACTAAAAGGGAATCCCCAGTATTTTGTCACAAAAAGTGAATCCAGAGTATTTTGTCACTAAGAGGGGGTCCCGAATATTTTTGCCACTAGAAGGGGATCCAGAGTATTTTGCCACTAAAAGGGAATCCAGAGTATTTTGTTACTAAAAGGGAATCCAGAGTATTTTGTTACTAAAAGGGAATCCCAAGTATTTTTGTTACTAAAAGGGAATCCCAAGTATTTTTGTTACTAAAAGGGAATCCCAAGTATTTTTGTTACTAAAAGGGAATCCCGAGTATTTTTGTTACTAAAAGGGAATCACCAGTATTTTTGCTACTTTATGGCACAGTGTTTACTGTGTATATTACTCTTCCAATAGACACAGTTAGACACAAAAAAAATTGACTGTATGAAAAAACATTTTGACATTATGAATATTAACTGAAGTCTGTCTCACACACCTAAGCCCATGTGTCTCACTTTGGTAGTGAGTTTGGGCGAGAAATATGAAAAAAATACTATGAAAAACACAGGCGTCTTAGATCTTCAGAATATTGCAATACATGAACTTCACTTTGCTGGCTGTACTGGCATCCTTCGTTGTGTACATAGGTTTCACCATGCCGCCTCACTTGTAAGACTTGTCGTGATGCCGATGTACTTAAACGCTTTTTTTTACAGACCTTAAAAAAATGTCCTTTCTCCAATTTTCCTTCCTCCTTAAACAGAAAATCCAACCTTACTTGTAAAGTTAGATCAGTAAGTCTTACACAACAAGTCTTTATAGTACAATAGAATTAGCAGCAGTGCTTCAGTCAATTGGACAGTCTGTGGTTCATTTAGATCAATGCAGGGGTCGTTGTATCTGCATAGTCCTATCTTTAACGTTAAAACTGGTTTCCTATCATATCCACACCCATAATAACTATACTGTGTAAAGCCACACGTTATATTTGCCTTAAACAATTATTATTAATGTGACCTGCTCATTAAGTATCATGCTTATCTGTACAGTTCTGGCAACCGAAGTGAAGAAGTCACAGCACTCATTTCAGCTTGGATGCACATCATCAATGACACTCCATTACATCTGCAATGGCTGCCATAGTTTGCGAAGGTCCACAAGACTAGTAATCTGCGCTACAACCCAGAGCATCCTGCTCTGCTCGTAGGGAACAATGGCCAACTCTGTTGCTACCCTGGTAGTCCAAACAGAGCTTCTTCCCAGCCAGACTCCCTCATCCCTCTCTCCTTTTCAATCACTTCTTCCCCCAGTGGAAGAGGAAGATAACGATGAAGAGAAAGATGGAGCGGAAGAAAAAGAGACCGAAACCGTCATGCTCACGGGAGTCGAGATGGTGACATCGTCAACGTCTCCAGGGACGCAAAATCCTGAACACCCCTTTCAGTGTCTAGATTGTGGGAAGAGTTTTAAGTGGTCTTCCAGGTTGGCACATCATCAGCGTAGCCATAACAACGAGAGGCCATATCGCTGTAACCTCTGCCCCAAGGCTTTCAAAGGCTCGTCCGCTCTGCTCTATCACCAGAGGTAAGCTGTTTAAATGGTTCACTGTACAGATCTGAATAATCAGTTAATGAGTCATGTTCTTCCAAAATCATGTCTATATAACGATCGGTTTGAAACCGGTGCTCTGCTCTAAAGACCTCAGGAATTAATAATGCCCAATGCATTTTATTCTAGGTCTCATTCAGGAGAGAAGCCTTATAAATGTGAGGATTGTGGGAAAGCATTTAAGCGCTCATCTCTCCTCCAGGTGAGTAATACCTGCCAGTATCAGGGTTCTGGTGGGGTCTTGTCAAGATTCCACAATAGAAACATAACAGACCCAAAATATGCAGAAGAGTAGTTGTATTTTGTATTTGCTTAATAATAATATATAACTTAACTATTACTGTATTTTTAGGTTATAAGAGAGGAGAAGGAGAAGAGAGCAAGTGTTCTGCTGCAAATAAAATTTGGGTTTACTTTTTGTTCAAACGTAGGTCCATCGCAGTGTGCATACAGGTCTGCGTACTTTCCAGTGTCCTTACTGCCCTCTCACCTTCAAGTGGAGTTCTCACTACCAATATCACCTACGCCAACACACAGGCGAGTGCCCTTATCCGTGTGACAGATGTCCCAAAGCCTTCAAGAACTCCAGCAGCCTGCGTAGGCACAAGAACGTGCATTTGGGTGTCAAGCCTTATGTCTGTATGGTATGCAGCAAGGCTTTCAGCCAGTCAACCAACCTAAGGCAACACATGCGCATACATACTGGTGAAAGGCCATACATCTGTGGTGACTGTGGTCGCAGTTTCACACACTCCTCCAACCTGGCACTCCATCGCAACTCCCACATAGACGTCAAGGCTCAGGGCGGGGGGAAGACAGGAAAGGGAGGGTCACGGACGAATGTGGAAGTGGTGCTCGAGGGGGCAACCTCAGACGATTTGAAGGCGGTTGAAATGACAATATCGGACATGGTGGGCCTTGTAGGTGGGCAGGAGGGGGGAACGAGTCAGGTCTTCCTGTCCCACCATGTGCCCTCATCCTGCACACCGTCCGTGGCTGAAGGCAGTCAGAATGTCCTGACAGCCACGGGCTCAGAGCATGTACAGGTGAGCATGGAGGAATCAGTGGAAACGGGTGCTAGTGTACTGCTGTACAGCTGCGGCAGCTGCAACGAGACATTCGGAACCCAAACACACCTGGAAGAACATCAGGCCTTGCATCTGCACAGCTTGGGGGCGGGTGATGGTGGAGAAGACATCAGAGGTGATGGCATAGAGGCTCAGGGAGGTGGGGTTTCATTGGTTGGAATGGCCCCCTTGTTAGCGGACTTTGAGGAGGTGGTGGAAACCACGACAGTGTCAGAGAGTGGGCAGGGGACAGAACTACTTGGATTGGACGGTATTGGGGGTGGATCCGGTCAGGTTCAGTATGACTTGCTCCAGAGCTTCACCAGCTCCGTGGCCCAGATTCCCTCAGATGACACCACATCCATAGTGGACACGACTGTTGCTACGTTGTCAGAGTGTGCTTACTGCGGTAAAAGCTTCAAGAGCAGCAGCTCAATGAGCAGACACCTGGCACAGGTGAGTGGTAGTAGATAATATAGAGAACAAATCATGACCTTAGGATTATAATAACTATCTGGGTTAAGACTCAATGGGAGAGTCTTATAATACTAAAGTTACAAAATGGACAGAAAGCTGCAAGAATAGCAGTATGCTTGTTATATGTGAAATTTTCTCTGTGTCGTTCTCTTACCAGGTGCACCCACTGGCACTGTCCCAGTCCAGATCTCAGTTCAGCTGCTCCGTTTGTGACCGCTCCTTTCCCCTGCTGTCGTCCCTTCTTAACCACCAGCTCTCGCACACTGAGGAGCAGAGGCTGCTGGCTGAGGCCGAGGCTGAGATAGTCTGCCCTCCCTCCCTGTCCCTCTCACTGCCCCTGTCGTCCTCGTCCTCTGCCAAGAGAGAGGGGGAGGAAGGAGAGGGAGAAAGGGAAATCCATGTCAGCCTTATTGCTGTCACAGAAGAGGGAGAGAAACAAGCTGTGAAGCCAACCAGCAGGGCATCAGGAAAGGCAGGGAAGAGAGGAGGTGGGAGCAAGGGCTCTGCTGCAAATAATGGTGAGCTTTACCGAGTTCTCAAAGGATGAGTGGATGCTGATTTACTTTTCAACTGAGTTGCTTAAATCTGAATCTGGGAAAAGGACTTGCGAGAAAAGTAAATGCTACCATGACGTTCATTGTGTTTTATTTGCTAGCAGAAAATAAGATGAAACATCTATCAGTGTTGACAGGTTCATTCTATTTTGGTTACATAACATCAAGGTTAAATTGTTTCCTAGGAATTAAAAGTTCCTGCAAGTAATTCCCTGGGTCACATAATTTCTAATACTTCTCAATATTGCCTTTTTTTTTTTTTAAGCAGAGAGGCCATATCGGTGCTTGGAATGTGGGAAATCCTTTAAAGGTTCATCAGGTCTGCGCTACCACATGAGAGACCATACGGGAGAGAGGCCGTACCGCTGCACGGAGTGTGGAAAAAGCTTTAAGAGGTCTTCTCTACTGTCCATACATCAAAGGGTAAACACTTCCATGCTTCTAACACCAGACAAAGGAGTCAATCAATTTAAGAACAGAATATTTTTGGATTTGGGGTTTCTTTGAGTTTCATTCATCATTTAGAAATGATATTCATATTAACGTTTGTTAAACAACTGTTAAAATATTTTGTTGTGATTAACTTCAGTGCAGGCCATGCTTTTCTGTTTATTAGTAATTACGTAAAACGTGTATACAAATTCGACCCGTTCTCTATTGTGTTCAGGTGCACACAGGCGTGCGAGCCTTCCAGTGTCCTTACTGCCCTTTGACCTTCAAGTGGAGTTCACATTACCAATACCATCTGCGGCAGCACACTGGCGAGCGGCCCTATGTGTGCCAGGAGTGTGGCAAATCATTCAAGAACACCAGCTGTCTGCGGCGGCACAGCCAGTTGCATTCAGGCCTGCGACCACATGCCTGCTCTGTGTGCGGCAAAGCATTTTCGCAAACCTCCAACCTAAAGCAACACGAGCGCACGCACTCGGGTGAGAGGCCTTTCCAATGCGCACAGTGCCACAAGAGCTTCACACACTCCTCCAATCTTCAGCTTCACCTACGCACACACTCCTCCCGCAAAGACTACAAGTGTCAGCGCTGCGGCAAAGAGTTCGTCATGCACTCCTACCTGCAGCGGCACCTGCGGACACATAGCAGCGGTGGAGTGGCCACATGCACAAAGGAAGCAGGGAAAACCACTAAGAATGGCAGTGGGACCTCGGAGATGTCAACTACTACTCTGAGTCTAAATATGAATGCAGCAGGTGGGCTCAGTTCTCTGTTTTCTAATGATGGGAATTCCACACTCATTCTCTCGCCATCAAATTTGGACATTCCTCCAAACACGTCACAGAATTATTTTATGATCCAGACACCCACAGGACTACAGCTGATCCCGCTGTCCAATCCAACACCCACACACCCTGTCCCAGCCCCTCCTCCTCCACCACCACCTCCACCTCCTCCTCCTCCTCCTCCACCACCGCAACTGCCATCCCAGAACTTTGTGCTTCTTCAGTGCCCGTCCAGCAACGGAAGCCAGCCGAGTCTGATTCTTGTACCCACAGCATCCAATACGAACACTCTTCCTGCTCCCTCAGCACCACAGCCCCTCTCCTTGGTGCAAACCATACCAGCACTGCCACAAATAACCACTTTAGCCCCAGCCCGAACGCAGATATCACAGTTCCAGCCACTCCAGACCCAGCAGAGGTTTATTTTTACCAACAATAGTGCCCCCCTCATCACTGCCCCACCCCAAAACACAACAGCCATTTCTAGACCAATTTTAGGAACACTTAGCCAAAACAGGAGCCCTAGAACCAGGCGTGGGCGCAAAACTAAAACACAGAAATCTGTGTCTTTGGCGCAGACTGCATCTGTCTCAGCAACTCAAGGATTAGTTCCTTCCACTATTTCAACAACAACAACAACTGCTACTTCTGTTGCATCTTCAACAACCTTGCCCCAGCAACCTAACGTTCCATCATCTATGCCGGCACTGAATTCCGATTCTGTGCCTGACACACCCTCTCCCCCTACTGCAGTCACTATATCAGCAGCGACCCCAAGTACACCCTCATCGGACAGCCACTGTATTTTGACGGGCGACCACCAAAAAGTTTCCGCTGCAGAGGAAGTGGAGAAGCTTCCAGTGCCCCTACCAGAGGAGCGCTTCGTTCTGTGTTTTGAGAAGGAGAGAGAGCAAGGAGATGAGATGGAGGTGAAGGTGGAGATGAACGAAGGGGCGGAGGTAGAAAGGTCGTACGTGTTGCACTTTGAAGGAGAAAGTGAACAAGGGGAAGAAGGAAGTGAAGAGAGAGGGGAGAAATCGTATGTTCTCCGATTTCAGTCAGAGGAAGAGATGGAGGGAGATGGAGAAAAACAGAAGACTGGGATGGTTTCTCTTAACTTGCTTCAAGATTGGAGTGGTGCGCGGGAAAGTGAAAGAATGGAGGGGTTTGAAGAAAGCGTTGGGGTGGAAGAGAAAGCATTTGTCCTCCATTTCCGAACAGATGCTCCGAGCGATGAAGACGTCCCACAAAACGCTGGCTTTCCTGAAGGCCCTAGTGAAGATTTGGGTCTCTCTTGCCATCCTGCCCAACCTTTAATGCCTCTCGGTGGGCAGGAGGTCGTGTTTGAATTAGGCCCTGAGGCCAAAATAGATGAAGACCCAGGCAGTAGGGAAAGTGTCCAAATGATTGCAGTGATAGAAGGTGGGGGCAGCAGTTCTGAAACAGGGGGTAGCTTTAGCAGTCCTGGCGGAGATACCGGGACAGGAGCAGGGCAAATGGGGAGCATATTTCAGTTAGAGGGAGGAGAAGGTATTGTTATTATCGAGGTTAGTACCAGCAGTCTGACCGAGGGAACAGAAGGCGTGTCGGTAGGATTAAGGAACATGGACAAGGAAGGCACTGCATCACAGGAAGTGACATCGGAGGAGCAGAAGATACTGGAATCTGAGGGCAGACTATCAGCCAGTGTGAACGGGACCTAAGACTAAGCTAAGAAGGAATGTGAAAATGAAGCTTGCGTGTCGCAAAAAAAAAAAAAACGAACACGGTCGTACTAACCGATGCACACTACTAACTACCAGCAACCCGAGTCTTTGACGACGAACCAGTTTTAACGATGCCTTTTATGATCCAGATGACTAAACCTGAAGCAGTCATTTAGGCCTCTGACTTTCACTTCACACATAGTCGAAACGTCAGTCATGCTTACTAGCAAGAATTGACGAGCAAAAGAATGGGAAAATAGCTTTTGGTGCAATTATTATTATTATTATTTTTTTTTTTTTTTTTTATGTTGTCCTCTTACTTCAGTCTCTTAACGTGTTCTGAGCACTTCATTACCTAGAACAAGGTGAGAGTTCCTCACCAATCCATAGAGGGAGTCGTTTCATAGACAACACAACCATGGGGTTTTTTTGGTTTGTTTTTTAAGTTTTTTTTTATTTAATTTTATTATTCTTTTTTTTTTAACATTACACACAGACGGTGAATTGAAGAGGAGCTGCTGGAGAATGTTGGACAACTGTAAACTAATAATGCTGTCATGTTGACAGCCAAAGTGTAACATGAACAAGAACTGTGAATATGTCTATAGTCTGTTTAGTTTCACTATAATTGTTGATAGTAAATTATCATGTTCAACAAACGCTCTCAATGTCTTTCTTTTTTTTTTTTTCTTTCTTTTTTTTCATATAATTCTGCACTTTAGATATTTTAAAAAAAATAAATAAAAAAAAAAAAAAAAAAAAACAAGAAGGGGGAAAAAAAATGCTATGTATTGTCCAGTCGTCTCACGTTATCTTATGTTATTCATGTCCTTATTAGTAATCCTGTAAGGCTTTCAGAGGAATACACTGTTCACATGACCTCCAGGCTCTCACTGCTGATTCGGTTTGATGCTCCTGCTGCCTTTACGCTTCCGTTTACGCTACTTTGGGATTCAGGAACGCAGATACGCCGAGAATGCGCTTTGCGTACAGTGGAGCGCGATGGTAGCGCGGGGGCAGTGCGTACGCTTGGAAATGCTTTTGAACCTTTATTCTTTGAGGTAAGTAGGTCAGTCGCGCGTCACCGCGTCGGTTTATAAAACAGGAGCCGTTTTCCCATAAAAGGCTTTTTTTTTTTTTTTTTTTAAGAAAAATCATTCGGAAGCGACAACGGCGCTAATAACTGTCGTGTCAAGCTGCGAATCCTAACAGTGGGCTCATAAGCCGCTTGTAACGCATCACGTTTCGTCTACATGCAAATAAAAAAAAAACCGAGTTTAGTGATAACAGAAGTACGTTTGTGTGCACGCATGACCGTTATGTGTACCAGCACCATGAAAAGAGACTTCTTTTTTTTTTTTTTCCCTTGTTTTGTCGACCCCCCCCCCCCGGTTCTATTTTTGGAAATACACGATATTAGTCTTGGCCTAACGTGGTCTCGAGCCTGAACAGATTTAAACAGGGACATGAATGATTTGTTTGTTCTTTGAACTTCCTTTGATGTGTAACAAATTGTAGCCAAACTTGCGCGAGAGACAGTTCAGTCCCATTTCATACATCTGAGAATCTAGGAACTAAAAGAAAAGAAGAAAAGAAAAGAAAGGGATCGTGTTGTGTAAAGGACGAGTAGGCTTTCAGGTGACGTTCTCTTGATTGTGTGTGTTCAGGAAGCAGGTTTGACTGGAGATAAAGGCTGAATAAAGATGGTGCAGTTGGACCTGGGAAATGTAGTTCTTCGGCGGATGACAGAGGAGGACATTGACGCTGTAAAGGCCCTTATTAAGGTATGTTTTCTCTCTCTCTCTCTTTTTTTTTTTTTTTTTTTTGTCCCCAACCCCTTGAAGTTTCTCATGAAGTCCTCATGAAGTTTCGTTTCATTTGGATGTCTTTGGCTTGTAAGCGCAAAAAGTAATTTATTTTTTTTGTTTATCTTGCATTGTCTGGTCTAATTTCGCCTTTCTGCTTCTTTCATTCTTTCCTTTCTTCCTTCCTCCCCCCTATTGTCTTTCATCTTTGCAGCATGGATGTGAAGGGACGGAGAACCGGCTCATCCTGCACCTCCTGACGAAACCAGTGGTGGTCCTCCTGCTCGCCACGGTCTCTTCCGTGCTCCGCTTTGCGGTGCACTCTTTTATCCTAGCCCTGTTCATCCCCGTTTTCCTTCTCATCGTATACCTCAAGCTCACAATCCCACGGTCCATGGGCATCCTGGGCTCCAGCAGACCCTACTGGGACTACCTGGGCAGCAGCTACCAAGCAAGGTCCCAGCCAGATCTACCAAATCCACATGCCGCCAAAGCCAAGCTCGCCACTGACCAGGAGAAAGCCAGACGTCGTAAGAAAGCCAAAGAGAAGCACAAGAACCAAGAGGCAGAGAAAGCGAAGGCTGAAGACAGAGACGTGGTGGACGAAGATGACCTAAAGGAACGGGCACGTGTCGCAGGGGAGGTGTGGGTCGCAGAGAGCGATGGTGAGGTGCTTGGCTGCGTCGCGCGCGATGGATGGAGCAGGAATGGTGTGTACCGTATCTGTAGGCTGGTAGTGCAGAGCTGGTACCGTAGAGAAGGGCTTGGCAGGCTGCTAGTCCAGAGCCTGGAGTCCAGAGCCAAGCAAAGCGGAGTGTGCCGGGTCTATGCTCATGTGCCCTTCCCCTCCAAAGTAGGAGAGGCATTCTTCAGAAAACTGGGCTACCGGCTCCAGGGAGAGACTTCTGGGTTGGAAGGGGAAAAGGAGGAGGAATATGAAGAGCCAGGAAAAGGCTGGTTAGGCTTTCCAGTGACAAAGGTGTTTGTTAAAGACTTAACTTAGTTTGTTAAATGTGTTTTGTAACTACAGCTTTGCTTAAAAACACGTCGTTACCGATGAAATTTCCGAAATTGTATAAAATCACTACAGTGAGTGGAAACTTCTTCACTTAAAATGTACAATATTTATTTATGATGTTTATTTATTGTGTGGCTTTTTCACCCCCTTCGCTTATTTTTTTCCCCATTCCCTCTCTGTTAAATCTATGAAAATTTCTGATGTCATTTCAGAGTTCACTCCATTTTTGCACGTTTACTGCACTGTAACCCGATGGTACTGATCTTTCAGGGGTCTTTTTTTTTTGTCTGGAAAAGATATAAATAAATCTTCTCTGAGACTGATCTTTACTCTGGGGCTGTGTCTAATTCTGTAGCACTACCAGTCACAAAACGGTTTTGATCTGAATGCACGGGTTCAAAGCATGCGAAGAGTCTTAAATATGAAAATGACTCGGATGGATACAGACTTTTTTCTTTTTTTTTTCGAGATGTATAGTTTCTGTTTCTCTCCTGCCAGGTAGAGATGTGCAGTCTGTGGTTCTGCTGTGGTAAACTGAGTGACAGGAATAGGCTTACTAAAGATGTCAACAATGATAAACACAAACGCTTGAAGAAATGAGAACAAAGCGTGCTGTATGTCAGACAATATATGTTGCAGACGTTGTGCTAGCAATTAAACAGCAGTAAGCAAACATATGTATTTGAAGTTGAAGCATGCGGTTCTCTCTCTACCTTAACCGCACACATTGAAAAATATTGTCTCACCTACTACCTCATTCACCACCGGATGTTTGTACAGTTATGTTCGTGTGGTGAGAAAATGCACCTGGTGCAGCAGTGAACTTCAGTGTCATAGTCTGAAAATTCGTCTTTTAGGCTGATCTTCTGAGACAGAACTGAATTCAAATGTCATGGTTTCATTTCATCATTACTGATCAAATTATGTCTGCATGCCAAGGCAAGAATGGCCATTTTAACCTCTTAAAGTGAACACAAACGGGTTCGTTCTGAAGATTCGTAGGTGTGGCGTGACATACGCAGATGCATGTAACAGACCGTAATGAGCAGCGATGGGCTTTTTTTTGCGCTTTAGATGTCGCAAAAACGAACAAGATTTGATTCATTTGTAATCGGGGCGCAGCTGCAGGTCTTAGTTTTTCACTACACAGATCACAGAGTTGATTTGACTAAGAAGTGTTTCTTACTCATTTCAAGGTCAAATTATTTTCTAAATGGGTCACGACAGAGAGCTAGGTAATTAACGTGTTCACAGATAATAAGGTTGCTACATCGGTGTCTTCTCTCCCGTGAATTGGCCCCATGCCTTGTTTGTTGTGGGCTTCGTTGTTCTGCCACGCTGGAGCCCACATTAGTAAACACCTGCAAGTGTGTCCCCTAACCAAAGTGTACCTATTATTGTCTTCAGGAAACAGATGCAAGTTCACAGCTCTGGAAAAGTGTGTTTGGAGCTGTGGTTGAGTTTGTCTGCACGATAGGTCTTTGGGGGTGTGTCTCTCTGTGTGAGTGAGTGTGTGTGTGTGTGTGCGTGTGCGTGTGTGTGTGTGGGCGGGTGGGTTTCGGAAAGAATGACTCTGCATTTCCTGCCCTAATTCGTTCATACGTGCTGTGCTAATTGATGCATTGAAGCGGCTGTTGTCCATTGTGCTAGTGTGAGTGTGTGAATATCTAGGTGTGAACCTAAGAGAAAGAAATAGGTGAAATGTGTCCGATCAGTAGTATGCTTTGTTACTGTCGGTTAAAACAGTTTCGAACATTAGGTTTTTATTATCCTTGCGCATAAATGTATGATTGTTATTCTTTTGACTGCTTCCGTTTGGGGGTTGCCACTGAGGATCGTCCATCGTCCGCACATTCGATCTGGCACAGGTTTTCCGCCGGATGCCCTTTGTGATGCGACCCTCCCAATTTATCCGGGTTTCTGACCTGGACAAAGACCTCACGCTACCTTGTGCGCCTCAGTGGCTGGGACCATTCATACTCACGTTCACACTTATAGGCAATTTAGAGAAGCCAGTTGACCTAATCCGCATGCCTTTGGACAATGGGAGGAAACCAGAGTACCCTGAGGAAACCCACGCAGGCACGGGGAGAACATGCAAACTCCACACAGAAAGGCACCCTGGTCGACCCAGAGATCGTGAGGTAACAGTGCTAGTTTAATTATTATTATTACTATTATTAAGAATAAGATACAGAAATTTCACCTTACATTTGTTCTCAGCGTTCTCTTTTGCTCTCTCCACTGCTCTCTGTTATACAAACACATGCAACACCCGGCAATACAGCTGGACCCCTGAAAGATTTGTGGTGAGATCGTGGGAGCAAACAGATGTAAAAAATCAGACCTACACTTTCGTCTTCTCATCCTCTCTACCTCACACACACACACACACACACCCGTATACACACACACACACAAACAGAGATCAGAGGGAGCTCTCTGGGAAACGGTGATTTCCCTGGCCACAGAGTGCATGAAAGGGTGAGTTAGAAATGAGCCCCAGACATCACGCCAACTGTACTGAAACTAGGAAAGGGGGTTGAAAACAATTGCACGCAGTCCCAAATTAGGAGGATACATAATAGCAGTGATATGTGTGCTTATGCATTCTACTGAGCACTTGTGACGTTATGTGGTCAGGCTGAATTTCTAGACTCTCCTCTGTGGTAAAGAGGTCTCAAGTGAGTGCTTTGAATGTGTGTTTTGAAGGAAGAAGGTAATCTAGCTCTTTGGAAACACTTTTCCTTGGAAGGTATTCTAGCTTTCTGCTAGACTTACTTCACAGGGAGTTTATGGGAAAAATAAATAAAGGGGAAAGACCCAGGTAAGAAGAAGAAGAAGAAAAAAAAAAGAGTGCTGAAGAAGGTATAATGGGAATGGTTAAGGGCCATGTGGGAAAAGTGAAGTGAAGGCTTCCTCGGTTGGGTGCAAGGGTTCTGGAAATTTCCAGCTTGCCACGGTTACGCCACAGGCTGCGATTTGTGACGCACATCTGAGAGTAAAAAAAGCTTACAAGTCACGTCAAACACTTAAGAGACTAATATGCGGTAAAGGAAAGTGCTATTGTGTAAAAAGAAAAATCCCAATTTTTTTTTTATCCCAAATAAAAAAAAATGTTACAATTTTTTTGAAAATGAAAAAAAAAAAATAAAAATAATCCAGTTTTTGCAATTTTACAATGCGGAAACAGAAAATGCTACTGTGCAATTAAAAAAAAACAACAACAACAAAAAACAATCTTTCCAGTTGAGCATTTAGAATGAAATATTAAAAAAAACCCCAACAAAATAAATATTTTTAAACCAAAAAGGTCCCGATATTTGCAATTTTATGCCCAATATCATAAATTGGGGGAAATATGTGAATAATGAATCAATGAATAAATAAATAAATAAATAATTCAATCAACCAATGATGCATCTGTTCATCCACCTGCGTATCAGTCCATTATTCAGTTGAGAATTTATCGAATTATTGCTTAATGTTTGTTTTTATTTACAATGAGGTTAGAACGACTTTGTGTGTTCCTTTAAATAGCACTTGCTATTAATATGATTCTCTGACACTGTCAGTTAGAATAAACTTCAGCCCTCCCAACTGTGTTTGAAAACTGCCATCACCCAATCAGGGACCCCTTTTCACCCAACATATCAATATGTCACGCGTTTTCTATACCTCCTTCTTCCTCCACTCCACTTTCAAAACTCTCACTCATTTTTTTTTTTTTTGCATGACTCAACCACTTAGTTGGTTTCATCTTTCGGAATGATGAGCAAGCTGGACAGGTGAGTGAGAAAAAAATCCCATAATATTAATACTGAGAAAGCTAGTGTAAATGCTGCAGATGTATATCATACAAAAACCTACTGCTGATGGCAACAGCAGATATTAAAGGGGAAAAAAATTCATTAAAAACATTAAAAAAAAAAAAAAAAAAAAAAATTATTGGAAATATGTCTAGGGATGTATGGCAATGCAATTTTTAAATGTTCTCAACTATTAATAAAAGAGGATGAAACTGAGAGTGCTAGACATATGTGTTTGTGTGCGTGAGCGTGTGTGCAGCTTTGCACAGGACAGTCTCTATATCGCTGTATAGCTGTTGTTGTGCTGTAGCATTTCCTACATGCATGAGTGCACGAGACATTTAAAGTTAAAAGGCCAAACCATAAAGCTACTTACTTGTCCATTTAACAAATTATCAAACTGTTATTTATTATTGTTGTTCTAATTCTAAATAATTAATAATAAATAATTCTTGCTGTCACAAAAATACTTTATTTACCATTAATACCATTAATTCCTACAATTTATAAAAAAAAAAAAAAAAATAATAATAATAATAATAATAAATAAATAAATATTAAAAGTAAAATGATGCTGCATTTCTACAATATTTCAACATACATGTACAAATGTGTCAATTACTTCAACCTGCCTTTGGCATACTGCAAATGTTTGCAAATTCAGGTCAGTAATAATCTTATGCCTGCTTTCTACAACAAATATATTTTATATCGTAATAATAAGAGTAATAATAGTGACTCATGAATAAAAATAGTTGTTCTTTGCTGCAGTGTGCTACTGACACAGAGGAAGTTTATTTACCACTATAAGAACGTACGCTGGGCGCGTGGGAGGAACGAGACCTACCTCTGTTTTGTGGTCAAGAAGCGTAACAGTCCTGACTCACTCTCCTTCGACTTTGGACACCTGCGCAATCGCTCTGGCTGCCACGTGGAGGTAAGATGTGGACAGAATGATGCAACTGCAGGAGGAAAAGAGATAAAGGACATGGTCAGCGCAATACTATTACCCCTCAATTATGTTTGCTACTGTAGTCTGAAACAAAACACAGGTTTGATATGCCATCAAAACAATCCCCCATGTATTTGGGGATTTGGGGGTTTGTCTATGATTCTGCTTGTGGTGCTAATAATGATGATGAGATGGAAATAGAGTTATTGATAACAGTATTTAACACATATCATCCTTTTTTTCCTCCCCTCAGCTTCTCTTCCTGAGCCACCTTGGGGTACTGTGCCCGGGTTTCCTGGGTTCCGGCGTGGATGGTGTCAGGGTGGCCTACGCCATCACTTGGTTCTGTTCCTGGTCACCCTGTTCAAACTGTGCCCGTCGCCTTTCTCGCTTCATGTCTCAGATGCCCAACCTTCGGCTACGCATCTTTGTCTCACGCCTCTATTTCTGTGACCGGGAGGACAGTCAAGAGAGAGAGGGACTCCGGAGTTTGCAGAGGGCAGGCGTGCAAGTGACTGTCATGACCTATAAAGGTAAAAATAAAACCCAAAAAGATTAACCAAGAAGAAGCCAGATCTGAGTCTACTGAAAACCAAGTTCAGCTGAATTAACTGGTGGAATCGTTTATGGAATCAGATTTGAATGAATCAAGTAATAAGATGAACGTTAACCCAAACCAGGAAGCTGTCCTGGGGCAGGCCGTAGTGGGGGGTCCAGAAGGTTTTAGTAGTCCCTTGAGCCAGTGAATCAATACCACGACTTTGTAAAACGGTTTGGTTTGCTGTTTTTCCACAGTACGAGCTGCCACCGAAACCATCCATCCATGTATTATCTGTAAAGGGCTATGGGGAAGCTGGAGCCAATCCCAGCTGACTTGTGGCGAGAGGCGGGGTATACCTTTGTCAGGTCGCCACTGGAACCTTTGTAGCTAATTACACATGTAGAGGGTTTCTGTCTTTTAGTTAAATTCATTCGTGCAGGTTTGCTAAGATGTTGCGTAAGTTGGGTGTACAGAAAAAATAAAAACAGGAAGAGACAAGAAGGATGTGTTAACTCATAGAAGATGATGGCAGAGTTCTTAAAGCAATACTGAATATCGCATTAGAACGAGTTATGGTTTGATCTGAAGTAGGTTTGTGTGTGTGCGCGCATTTGTGTGTTTCTTTGGGGTTAATTTTTTAAATGGTTAGTCCTGGGCCATACATTAATAACCATTCATAAATGTTGGGTTTTTTTTTTTTAATACAAATTCTGTCTCAACAGATTATTTCTACTGTTGGCAAACCTTCGTTGCTCGTAAAGAGAGGGCTTTCAAAGCTTGGGACGGCCTTCACCAGAACTCTATCAGACTGTCCCGGAAACTATGGCGAATCCTGCAGGTAAGAATAAAATAAGTAACGAAATAAATAAACACGTTCATGTTTAGGGAATAACAAGGCATCGCTGGGTAAGGCTGGACTTACACCAAACATCTTTTCAAGCACATGTCCTGTTGCGGCCAAATTTCCAATGTTGGAATGAAATCTTGAGAGTCCCTCCAGAGCCGGGGCGTGTTCCCGTCATCTCAATCGGTTGGTGTGAGGTGGTCAGGATAACAGTCTTTTCTCAGACTTTCTGATCAAGTTATCATCTTTAATCTTGGCTCACACAATATAGTGACCCTGAGACATCCCCCCCCCCCCCCCCCCCCCCCCCCC
>JAOVYU010000056.1:27636397-27648533 GCA_025674565.1 Synodontis membranacea | reverse complement strand
TAAAGTACAGATACCCAAAAATTCTACTTAAGTACAGTAACGAAGTATTTGTACTTCGTTACTTCCCATCTCTGATGCTGACACTATAGACTCCTTCTGTAACTGTTATCAGGGTGTTGCGTAAGTTTGTGGCTTACTAAATATCTTTCATTATTTTTTCAAAAGTCCCTGTAAATGCACGTTTTAGGTAGTTTATCAATCAATCCTGGAGCCCAGCAAGATTCACGTTCGTCACTGCCTTGTATTCTTAATCAGTAGTGGAAAACTCAACAGAAGCAACAGACGAATTCGCAGTTGGTGGCAATTCTGCAATCAGAATTTTTCCGGTCAAGAACTGGTTCACTTAAGTTTCGAAGAGGTAAATTTCGATGTAGACGATAAGACAAGAAGTGGTAGACCAAAGGTCAAGGAGCTGCAGAAACTGTTGGATAAAAATGTGACGCATCCAATAAATATTACAGTCGACTGTAGAGCTCTCCGAATGTTTGACTATGGAACATTCTACCGTTCTAAGGCATCTGAAGGCAACAGGAAAGATTTTGAAAGGTGTTGGTGGGTTCCATATGCACTTTCAGAGACAGAAATATCACTCAACAGCTTCACACCTGCATTACGGATGCATTACACCTGGTTTTTCCTGGATAAACTGTCAGTGCATAGATGAATTAATTTACATCAAAACCCGAATCCCTCTTTCACATTGTTCATTCTTTGCCAGATGCCTGTTCCGTGTTGGAGTGTTTCGGGGTATTTCGGGCCATCATGCTTTTTTTTTTTTTTTTTTTTGTAGCTCCTAGTAATGTAAATCAGTAGCTTTTGCGACATTAGGGATATAGCTGAGATGTGCTGTACTCCTTCCTCCTCTCTCTTCTCAGTCTTCCCTGATGGAGCTGAGTACTGTAGACCCATGGGGAGCTCCAGCAGCCCCAGGCTCCACCGGCCCGTCTCCTCCTCCATCTGTGACCCCTGCCCCATCGACTGGACCATGGGGCCACACCGACCCCTGGGGGGCTGCGTCCCCTGCCTCTCCCCCAAGTACTGACCCATGGGGGGGTGGGCCACCTTCAGTAGCCCCTCCTCCAGACCCATGGGGGGAATCTTCTGCAGTGAATTCTGACCCCTGGGCATCTACAGGTGAGTGAAGAGCATGTTGTAGCGCTTCTGCACAGGACAGAGCGACACAACGCGCTCTGAATTTGGTTACCATTGTTGGAATTGAAGTGACTGACGTGACATGCAAGCTAACAGTGGAACAGATGTTCCTGATGAAGACCCAGCTCAGAAACCTTCAGTAGCAGGCTAGAGTAGTTCTTCCACTCATTTCAGAATTTTTTTTTTATGTCAGTAATTTTAATTATTGAAGCAGTTTTAAATGTTTAGCGTTTCTGATTCGTTTTATTCATTTACTGACAATAGCTTTATCACTGCTGTATTCATTAAACCAGATATAAAAAGTCAACACGCCACTGTTACAGTCGCAAGTTGTCGTGCGATATAACAAAAGTAAAGTGAATGTGATAGAAATGGTTTAGTGGAAAAAAAAGAAGAAGAAAAAAAATACAGTAACCTGGTTGCAAATGTCTGTACAGTAAACCCTCGCCGCTTCGCGGTTCGAATTTCACGGCTTCGCTCTATCGCGGTTTTTTCAAATACAGTATATTCATTTAAAAGTTGATAGAGACGGTGAAAATGCGGGTTGCGTCTTGAGTTAATTATTTTTATTTTTTATTAACGTTTTTCCAAAAAATTGGGTGTTTCATTTCATTTTTCATGCCTAGAGGGCTCTAATAATGTTAAAAACCGTATTTAGAAGGTTGTAAACAGGTTTTCTATGCTCTATGCGGAAATACTACTTTGCGGAAATTCACTTATCGCTGTAGAGTCTGGAACGGATTAACCATGATAAACGAGAGTTTACTGTATACTCTTTTATAATGGGTCATGTGACTGTGGTCAGAATTAACCAGGCACATTCAAGCTCGGGTACAAAAGCAGTTGCCGTACACCTATCAATTCTGATTAATCCCCAAATGAAGGTTTTTGTGTAGGATTTTCTTTACATCATCTTGGTCTCATCCGACTGCTGAAGCAACGGTTATTGTAGAAAGGAAAGGTTGTACAAAGCAATTTCAGAAACATTAGATGTACCATGTAACACCAAGCGAATAGAAATACATGAATTTTCACATTACAAGGATTTTATGCCTAATTATTTTGTTTGTTTTGATTTCATTAACAATTGTATGGACTCTTTGGGTAATAGGGTCTTCGCCGTCAGTCATGTACACTAGTCCGTGTAGTCAGTCGTGGGCGTCTGTGAGCTTGTGTGTGAGGGATGGGGAGGTGAGAGCTTTGCCCCCAATAGTGTTGCACTTCCCTCGGACGCAGCACAAGCAGCAGTTTGACTGTCTTCACATGTCTTGGAGGAAGCACCTGGTAGCCTTCACCATCCACAGTCGGTCATGTGGAGGAGAGCTCTCTCTTAATAAACAAGCCCAAATTATAAGCTTCATGTAGTCATACTTTTTTTTTTTTTTTATGCACAGAGTCACTTGCTGAAGTAACAGAATACTTTTGTACCTCAAAGTATTTCAGCTTCAGAGGCAATTGTGTGTCTACCATTTCACCCTTATGTGTTTTACCCTGCATTTTCTGTTCCTCTGTTGTTACAGTTCCCATCAGTTTGATTCAGCAACCATCGGTCATATGATTTGATTCAATTCCCATCAATCTGACTTTGATACTGATACCTTATTGATGCCAAAAACCCACACAGACTGTCAGTGAACATCCAGAAATTCAGATTGTTGTAAATTACAGGTTCTTCTTTTTTACAGATGTCTATTTAAGTTCTCAATAAATAAAGCCAAAAAGTCAAGGATTGAGATTGTTTAATGTCATGTACAATTGATTAATGTCATGATTGACATTGATTAATGTCATGATTGATTCAATGTCATGATTAATTGATTAATGTCATGTACAAAAATGTAATAGCAGGTATAGTTGTTGACCATTTAAAAAAGAAAAAAAAAACAAAACAAATTTTTATGCATCCTGCCCACGAATGCTGTGATAGTTTTCATTTCTTTCCTCTGTATTACGTCAGTCAAACACTCACTTTTGACTGACAGGAGGAAAGATAAAGATTAACTGCAGTACAAAAATGATACTTGATTGATTACACAGCATCAAATACATTCTCATTTCAACTAGAACAGAAAAAGCAACTATCAAAGTGTATCAAAGTTTCAACACCTCATGTAACTCTAGTCTGCATGCATGTGGTTCTCGACCTCTGATCCTTTCATCTGTCCTCCCCAGCCGTGACCCCTCCTAGTACAGACCCCTGGGCTCCGTCAGTGCCTGCAGCCCCAACCTCACTCTCAGGGTCGTCTGATCCCTGGGCTGGGGAAGGGGTTGCCCCTGCAAGTGATGCTCTGACCTCTGACCCATGGAGTGTTCCCACTAAACACACAAATGGCACAGGTACACATTCCAACACATAAAGTCAACCATGTAAGTGAGGAGTTCTAAATAGCTGGGCTATCACTCACTTCCACTTGAGAAATGACAGTTGCATACTGTTACTTGAATATATAATAAAGAAGGAAATTGGACCAATCAGGCATCATTTTGTCAGAGGATATGACTCATTTATAACCAGTCGCTCATTAACACCTGCGTTTATAATAATCGCTGTCTAGTGTGTTCCGGATTTCCTGATTTTAGCAAGTAAACACAGATTTTCAAAGCTCAGATAACCGTATAGCCAGTTTTTATAAACCGAACGTTGTTTTTTCTTTGTTTTATCTGATGATGCCTGCTTGAGCCTGCTGTTTGCTCTAGCTACTGCATCCTGTTACTGTAGCTGGCAAGAATTTGTCTGCAGGTTGGCTCACTGATTTAAGAAGCCCATACTTTACTCTGTCCAAAATGTCAGTGATTTTACTCAGCATGTTTCTTATCTATATGCTTCAAGTAAAATTTGTGGCAAGAATGTGATGCCGAAACGTTTCTGTGCCAGCCATGTTCTCCCATTTAAAGACAGTAAAACTTCCAGTGGCATTTGTCACGCAGGGGAAACGGGGACAGGAAACAGGAGTTCTGACACAGGTTACAAAATTAGTCAAAAACCTGGCCTGAATTAATTTTAGAATAAAAACTGCCACAGACCGCATCATGGGTTCATGTTTCCGGCCCTTTAAAACCACCTTCTCACCTGCCCCCCCCTCCCCCATTCACACTTCAGCACCTCATGTTCATGCCTCATTTCCTGCTCAGCAAAGGGGAGGCAGCACTGATCAATTTTAAAATCCTCTCTTCCTGTTTATCACTCTGGCCCATCCTCTTTCCTTTCTTACTTCAGGAGATCCAGACAGGCGAGGTTCCTCATTAACAGGCAGTGACGCAGGCGGTGGAAGCACAGGCTCTCCGGTGCCATTTGACCTCTCGTCACTCGGCTCCTCTCTGCCGGTTCGGAAAACGCCGGAGTCGTTCCTGGGACCCAACGCAGCACTGGTGGATCTGGACTCCCTCGTATCTTCAAAACCCAAACCCAGACAGACCCCTCCCACCATGACTTCATCTCACAACCCTTTTCTTCAGTCACAGAGTAGGCACTCAGGACTTGTTGGTGGTTTAGCACTCTTGGTTATTTAGTCACAAAAACTACTGATGTATGTTTTTAAATAGGAAAGGGTTAAAAGGGTTTTCTGGCAGGGGCTTACTTTGAGATTGAAGTAAATTAATAATGTGGCAGATTTATAATTATTAATAAATTAATAATGTGCTTTTAAGTAAATATGCCAGAGAACAGTTGTAATTTACTCCCCTCCCCTTGGCTTATCTTTTTCTTTTTCTTTTTTTTTTTAGGCCCCTCCCCTGCACCAGGTGTGGCAGTCACTCCAGGCAGCACCATTTCTAGCCGAGGTGTGTCTCCCACGCCAGCTTCATCTTCGAACCCGTTTGGCGTGACCCCAATGGCCTCCATTTCCCCTCAGCCTTCCTCGCTTGGTCTAAGCCAGCTACGTACCAGTCCTGTCCCTCCCAACCCTATGCTGAGCCAAATGCCTACAATGGGAATGGTTCAGCAAGGGATGAGCATGCCAGGAATGGGGGTCCCTATGGTGGCCCCCGGCATAAGCATGGGAATGGTACAGTCCAGTCCGATGGGAATGCCTTTCAGTGGAATTTCTCCCATGGGCCCTGTGGGAAACTCCATGCTGATGGGCTCAGGAGGAGTTGCACAGGCAGCGCTGGTTCAGGGTGGCCCGTCGGGAGTAGGCGGGGTCATGGGTGCCGGAGGAGCTGTGACAGGGGGTGGGGCTACAGGCGCAAGCACCAATCCGTTTCTTCTCTGAGAAATTTCACGGCCCCCGTTCTTACCTTTCCACTTGAAAAACTGCCCCATCGACACAGTGTGCACCACGAGAAAACGCGCGTACGTCGTTATATTTAAAGCATTTCAGATCTCACTTTATTCCATTTCATTTTACTTTAGAAGAAATAATAAGTAGAGGGAGAAGTAAAGGTCTGTTTCATTTTAATTAAAAAAAAGTTATTTTTTTTTTTCCTTGTTTGTTTTGCGGGTCTTGACATGCGCATGCATGATTAAGAATGGTCATTCGAGTCAATGTGGTTGTTTCTAAACTGTTATTTTATTGCACAGAAATTGAAGAGCTGAATGAAAGAAGAAAGGGGGAGGGAAATTAGCCACTAATAAACTGATATAATTGAATCACCCACACCCTCCTACTCCAGAGAGGAAGTAGTGACACTTGGAGTGTGCATGAAGGAGCGCTTAAACTCCGACTGCTTGGACTGAGATCAGATCATCATCATGCATTTCAGCCACATCTCTGATCAAACCGGGTGTATTACTTTTAATTTAATTCAATGTGTAATTTTGTTTCTAATTTATTATAGTTTTTCTCTTGGGATCAAATAACCGAGGAAAATAACATTTGAAATACAGCCATTTGAATGCAGACTGATGAAGCGATGCTTCTACACATCTGGGTTGAGACAGAAAGGGTGTGTGTGCGTGCGTGCGTGTGTGTGTGCGCACGCAGGCCTGTGTGTGTCTGTCCATGTACCCTAACGCTGTGTTTATTACACAAAACCTCATCTGTGGATTTGTGTCTGCATTACGGTGACATTTTTCAGCGCTTGTCCATGAAGGCATCTGTATTTAGTGTTGATGTCCTTTTATTCATTTTCTTTCACAATTTTTGTTGTGACTTGAAGCATTAGTCCACTGTCACTTGGGACACAAGATTTTATTCTCACACTGCACCACCCACCCACTCGATCCCGTATGTTTCGGACTCAAAATGGGTGGGTGGACTTCAAATGCTTCTAAAATTGAGACCTGGTCGAAACATTTGTGAAAATTGAAATAACATTTGTGGGACTGAATAACAATCCATGCTGTTATTCTTAATTTACTTTTGATGAATTATTTTATATATGAAGATGATAACTCTTATACTGGGTAAGCTAAAAGATTATGGTGTTGACTGTGAATATTCACATTTCAAAAAAAATGGAGGAGGAAAAATAAATGTAAAAAAAAATTAGAAATAAAAAAAAAAACGTGTTTGTTTTTTTTTTTTTTTTAATCTGTTTCTGAACAACAGTCAGTCGTTCTTAAACATTTCTGAACATTTTTGAGCTGTGCTTTTTATTTTTGATGCAAAGCATAGAATATTGTGGTGTCTGATTCATTTAGGTAAGATTCAGGAAGTTAATATTGGCAAATGGAAGTGCTAAAATAATTGAAGGCAAAATGAACAATATTCAGTCAAAACACACTGAAGGAGCCCCGGCCACCCAGTACAGTTAGAGATTTACATTTAGTGAACTGAGCAGAAGAACAACAACAAAAAAAAGACATTAACATACAAAGAACTTTCAAGTGCAGTAAAAAAAAAAAAAAATCCAAAATAGTGAATGAATCCATAAAGCTTACATTTGCATCAAGCAAAAAAAAAAAAAAAAATAAATCCTAGCTGCTGCATAGTAACTAAGGAGGTTTTATTTCCATTATTTGGCTTGCTGTGTTTGCAGTGAGGCTCTACCTTGTACAAAATAATCTGACCTCAGACACTCTTTCTATTTTATATGGTCAGTATCTTCTGGATATATGTATACGATGCATATTAAATAACGTACACTGTTGGGTGGACGGGGGAAAAAAAAAAACTTTTCCAATTCAGAGCATTGTCGACTGCATTCCATGTCTTACACAGGCCTCCAGATATTTCAGAATAATTCAGTGGAATCATTTATGCGTAGTAACAATTGTTCACCTCGATTTAAGGTATTGGAATGTTAACAGGCTGCCTTTGTGCCTCTACTACTGCTAGAAAGTATACAGCATATAACCAAGATCATAGATTTAGGTGTAGCAGGACATCATTAAGAATGGCCTGGAGAGACTGCACCACTTGATTTATGCCATAGAATAACACTGTTAAAAAAAAAAAAAAAAAGGTTAGCGTTAGTCTAGCAGGGTTAGCGTTTAGGGTTAGACCTAGCGGGCGTGGGCAATAATGTAACCTGAAAATGAGTGGTCAGCTGGACACCATGGAGTCTGTGTCACTAATCTGCGCCATGTCACGGCTGTCCGTTCGTGGCCCGATCACTCAAGGCACGTTTTAAAACCAAGTGTAAACAGGGACATGGACACATTGCAATTACTCGCTACAAAACAAGATCTTGATCTCTGTAGAGTATTTTAAACTAACCCAATTTGGTGTACGATCCACGTCTCTGGTAACTCTTTGTAGCCGTCCTATCTTTAGTACTTTATTTTTTTACCACAAGCTCCAACAATCAGTTTTATATATATATATATATATGTCAAATAAGAAATATTTTTTTCTATCGTTGGTCAGTCAGAAGATGCAATCAACTGAGTTTGAAATACATGGGGTTTGGAATGACGATTTATCAAATGGCTGAGACGTACAGAATTGACGAGCGGCCACTACATAGAAACGTGAACGTTATGCTGTCAAGATTTCAAACGAGCGGTTTCTCTCATCTTGATAAATAAATCGTTGCAGTATTTCAAATTGTTCCACAAGACTGGTGAAGTATTCAGACAATCAGCGAATCCCAATCAAAGTCGTCCTGGATCTCTTCACTGTTGCTGTGGAGGTTCTTCATTGGGGGTCGATTTCGAGGTGTCAGCGGTTGTGCTTGAATAGCTACAGGTGACAGAACAGTGTAAGGTTAGACCCGGGCTTGAAACACTTTGATAAGATTCCGTTCCAGTGTGTAAAAGCCAGTTCAAATGTTTTAAAAATACACGCTGAAGATATGACAATAAATATCACAATAATTCCTTTTACCATGATAATAGACGGATTTGTTCTTTATGTTTTACAGTCTGTTTACTGGAACTTTCTAGTGGTTGCTTAGTGTCGTGAGTTTTCACCTTATTATATTTTACATCTTAATATGAAAAATAAATATCTAAAAAAAAAAAAGCAACAACAATATGATATTTTGATATGATTTGATATGAATGACATTTTGAGGATCAACATCATAAGGACTCTAGCTGAATTTTTAGAGCAGTACTTTGTAAACGCAAAGTTTTATTAAGCAGTGCACGCTTCAGTTCTACAAATTGCTGGTCTCAAAAACCTTGATCTCAACCTTCACAATCAACGTTAGTTCTCTTGCTGTAATGTCTATATTTACATTTATAAAGGGTTAAAAAAAAATTCTATTAAAAGGTTCTGTTAAATAATACACTCGCTGAACGTTATTAGGAGAAACCTGTACATCTACTACGACATCAGAAGACTCATCGGGTTTCGATACAGTCAGCCAAGAAGAGAAATCTGAGCAGGCTCGGGCTCACTAAAACCGCACAGCTGAAGGTGCGGAAAACATCTCTTGGTCTTTATCCAGACTTCAGCTGTCAAGTTTTAATGAACCTTTGCTCTCCGGAGTGTAGTGTACAGGTGTTCTTACGAACCCGCTAGAAGTGACCAAATCTCTAGCTCAGGATATACAGTAGACTTACCATTGGGAGACAGGGGCTGGTTAGCAGCTGGCTGGGTTTCGAGGTTCCTCTGTGAATTCTGACTATGGCCCTGAGGAATCAAAGATTTCCTGTGGCCCTGAACAGCAAGACCACCGCTACAGTGCGGGAGCTGGGGGGGTAAGCTAAGCGGAGAGGGCTGTGTTAAATGCGACAGAGTTGGATGAGCGGCCGTTTGCATGTTGGTAAGAGGCAGCGCCAACTGGCTCAGAGAGGACATGCTGCCCGACTGTGAGCCAATGATCCCCATGTGAGTGATGAAGCGGTTGAGTGAATCACAAAGCGAGGTGAAGAGAGCTGGATCCAGGGCCCAGTCACAGAGTTCTGCCTGACGCATGCTCTCTACCAGGTCTGAAATACAAAAGGGATCGTGTACAAAAACGATACGCTTTGCTTTTTTCCCCCTCCCTCTTACGTTACGCCAGAATGCTACTGTCAAACTTACCAGGGTGATTGGTGAGATCTATATTAGCCCAGTCCAAAGTGTTGGCAATTCTGAAGCTCTCTCTTAAAGACTCGGCGTTACTGAACCAATCTCCAGGGACAGCTGAGGGAACAAGAGAGGCTGTGAAGATCATTTATAGAAACGGTGTTCGGAATCAAGACACAAACACACTTCCTTGCAACTTACCGTTGTTGTGGAGCAGTCTGTCAGGCTCGGCGTTAGCCTGTGGGTTTTGATTAGGAGTGAAACACGGGTTAATGTTAGGGGTGAGGTTGGTGCCAGTGTTCACACTAGTGACCATGTGTGTGGGTGGATTAGTGCTGGGGCAGGGGTGAGGTGACAGAGGGGGCAGCGTCGGTGTGTGGAGAGGTGCGATGTCGCTCGGTATTCCAAGCAGACCGACGACATCCGCTGCAAAGAGAGGGCCGAAATTTATTCTCAATGTCTACTGTTCTACCAAGAATCCATAATATGCTTCACTCAAGAAAAATGTTCAACTTCCCTGGAATTTATTAAATTTGTCAGAATAGCAAATTAGAAGAACAAAAAAAGCTCACATATTGTTCCTGTCAAGATATTTATTCAGCTGCATCACCCCACCCAAACCCTACCTAGACAAGGCCCTCAGTCATAACTCATTACAGAGCAAAACCATTACAGAGACTGGTGAGGGAAGCCACAGTAAGGCCAACAGTCACTCTGAAGGTGTAACAAAGTACAGTGTTTGAGATTAGAGTGAAGATGCACGACACAACCATTTCCATAGGATTTTACTGTATAAAAGGGTGGCTAGAAAGAAACCAATGCATGAAAGTGACCCAGTGAAGATACGGCGGTGGCAGCATCATGCGCTTAAGATGCTTTTCGTTCATGGAACCTGGACTTCTTTCCAAACTTAAAGGGACAGTGGGATATATTACATGAGAACCTGCTTCAATCTGCTAAAAAAATAACTAAAGCATGGTACTTCACCTTTAAACAGGACAGCTGTCTGAAAAAAACAAGGCCAATGCAATGCAGGAGTGCTTAAAAGCAAGTAGGTAAATATTTCTACAGTGGCCAAGTCAAACATCAACAAACCCGAAGAATTGTGGAGTAAATCTGGCAGGAGGAATAGGCAAAAATCACTACCAAACAATGTGCAAAGCTGGTAGGAACTTACACCAATGGTCTTTTAAAGCTGTTATTGCAGCTACAGGTGATTCTACCAAGTACTAGTTTAAAGGGGCTGAATAAATAACCCTTTACAATGCACTAACTGATCTACATGGAATTTAATTGTAATAATTGTAAACCTAGAGTGTTGTTATATGGTGATATATTTTATACATCTTATATCACCATGTGGTTACTATATTGGTTCCTCATCGGTCTAGGGGGGAAAAAATTCCAAACAGTGTATATATATATAAAAAAATATATAAGGAAAAACACTTATTTAGGAGCAAAATAATTTTTTTTAAATATGAAGCCATTTTGGACGTCAGTTAAAGTGACCAAACATGGTTTCTTGCCCGATGAAGGGCTGTTTTCGAACCTGATGACTTTTAAGGGGGTCGAATACTTTCGCAAGGCTGCGTATTTTTTCCCCCCCTTCATCTAAGACTTCCTCCGAGTTCTGAATTTACGATGCATTACACTGTAAATATATTTTAACGTTACACATCGTGTATAAATATTCATACATATCTATGGTACTTGCACAACATTCTACAAAGCAAGAATGTGTCGTTTTTATAAGGTCACGTTGCATAGTGCAATGTTATATCTGTTCAGAAAAAACACCATCTTTTAAAAAACAGTGATGATCTGGTAGAAGGTTAGAAACACTGCAGATGTTAGAATGCTTTATAACCTGTGTGCACAGATAATGTGGAGTCTGTGCTGTAGTGCATGTTGTGTTCATGGCAAACAAAAACATTTAACATGTAATGTGTTGATGTGTTATATTCCTGACATTACGATTATAGTCAACTATGCAAGGGTTATAGTCATAATGCAAAAATGAGAGAAATGCAGAATAACGGGCAACGGACTCAAAGCAGGAAAAGGACTGATCTAGGTTTCACTCTTTACTCACACTGTGAAGTGACTCGCTCTCTCACAGAGCGACAGAGAGACTGAAACGAGGTGTAGAGGTCTGGCAGGTTGAGATCGGCGAAGGAGAAACGCAGCGGCGGGTCAGCTGAAGGGACAGAGGCAGCAGGGGCTGTAGTTAACGGGGCGGGTGGACGCTGATGGAAAACATCAATATTAGAATGAGGTTCATTTGGAGCTCGGAAAAACATTAAGTCCAGTTAAATCGTCAAGTCTTAATCTAGCTTATCTTTTTTTTTTATTATTTAATTGTGTTTCAGTACAAATTGAGAGTTGAGTAATGAATCATAAAAATGTCCTGGTTTAGGTGTCTGGGGAGCTTTGTGTTGTACACTGACTGATCAACCCAGAAAGGTGTTTTTGTCAGATGAGTAAGTTGGTTTAGAGAAGTGTTATTTATAAGCCTGGCACAACCTACTTTGGTTTTGAAACGCACAACTTTGCTCAGGGGCAGATGTGTAAGCAAGACAGGGTGACTGGTGTAATTGGTTGATCCTGTGCACCTACATATATTTTTTTCTTTACTTATTTAT
>JAOVYU010000056.1:27572343-27587035 GCA_025674565.1 Synodontis membranacea | reverse complement strand
CAAGTTATTGTAAGTATCGTTCTATAAAATTTTGTTCCCAAGGTGTTCTCAGCTTTTTTTAAAAATGTTAATCTAACATAATAATTGAAACCAAAAGTTCCAATCCAAATGATCACATATCCCAGAGACAGGAGAGCCCCTGACCCTCGAGGCAGCAGATTCTCCAAAGCCCTGAGTGTGTGAGGGCTCCAGGGTCTTTCTTGTCCTTGTTGTGTGGGTCATCCTGCGTCACATTGGCTGTGCTGTTGCAGATCAGAGCACGAGAGTAGAGCCAGTAATCGGTCCCAATTGCCACTGTCATCAGGCCAAAGGAGGCGAATGCCCCCACGATGGTGAGAAGGATCTGGATCCCCTTCTCACACACCATGCCTGTAGTGGACACGTGGTAAAGTTCAGAGACAGGATGGAGGTAAGGAATACAACATGGAGATAACAGAGAAAGAAAAAAAAATGAGAGGAAAATATTACATACTGTACTTGCACATAACGGAAACAAAAGTTAGTAGTTTCCATGGAATATTTCTGTACACAGTTCTAAACAGAAATATTAATAAATATAACAATAAAATTATTGGGTTTTTTTTCCTGAACTGAATTTACCAATAGAATACAAGCTGCAGCAATAGCAACAATGTCAGGTTGGCGAATGTTGGCAATTTAGCAGATGATTACTAGTTACATATATACCTGTGGTTCTGTACACCTTGTATATCCACCATTGGTGGTAAGCATCACTTGAATGATTGATTCTTGATTCTTGTGTGCAGAAACACACAAGCTAAGACCTTCCAGCAGTCAAATATTATTTGCAATATATACTGTTGTCATCCTTTCTCTGAATCGTTCTCTGTGCGTTCCCACGGGATAGGCAGTTGTTCTAAATCACAGGAACCTCTGGCGGCCATCCAGTGTCCACAGAACCGAACATATGTAATTATAATTCTATTTCACCAGGGGGAAACCAACCCACTTTAGGACTGACTGGAAATATGTTTGAGAATTGCTGCTGTAATATTGTAAAATTGACATATTACAGTAGGAGCGGGGCGTCCTGCTCATCTATAGGCCAGGTTGACAACGTCAGGCCAGTTTCTGTGTTTAGACAGGGGAATTCCCAGAGTCTTTCCTCTTTGACAGATGAACAGTTGATCTATTGATCAAAGAGCTGCCATATGTTTCCAGTAGTATTTCAGAGAAACCCATCCTGTTCAATCCCATTGTGCAGTCCCATTCGGTGAGTTGATTTTAGGCTGCAGGGGTGAACTTACAGGTTGCTGCGATTGACAGAGTAAAGAAAGTATGCTACTTCCTAACCAGAAAACACAGCCAATTTTGCTTTCTTGGTTCCCAGCCATGAAAGGTATGGAAGCATTGGGATTTGAACTTGCAACCTCTGGACAATTGTTGACGTGTTCTGATCTCACACGGGCGCTCCACATGCCCCCTACCCCCCCTGAGGAAGGCATCTATGGTGAATTCCCCTATTCTGTGGTAGGGGCCCATCCAAGAGGACACATTTTTATGTGAAAAGTCAATCATCTCTACCGAGTCAGATCTCATGTCCCTCTTGCTGAGAAGAGGATACATCTCTGTCTGTGGGTCTAGCCACAGGGATCTAGCTGCAGCCCGATAACCCATTTCTGAAAGTCTCTTCCAGAAGGCCCAAGAGAACTACCACTGCAGCTGTGATTAGAGATTGCTAGCATCCTCAACAGGAGTCAGTACTGTACATAGAGACCTGCCTGATTTCCAGGTAATACCTGCCACATATTAAGTGACAGCGTGGCAAGTTTTCTCACTGAATCTAACGTCACCGTGTTGAATCATGTCGTCCATTACTGTGGGCTTTTCTGAATTTACCATGCACAGCAAAATATGTGCAAACAACATGCACACGTCGCAGATTGCCTGCTGATTGGTGGGGGCACATAGGAGCCAGTCATCCACATACAGCAGTACCCTGATGCCTCTGGCCATCTGCAGAAACCTCAAGCTCATCTGTGGCTTACAGACTGAGGTCACAGATTTGAACTTTAACTGGAATTCATTTTGTTTACGAGGCAAATCTTAAAGAAATGTCTGTTTTCTGGGACGATGGGGACATATCCAATGTGCAGATCCACTTGAGCCAGTTCTTTGGTATTATGGAATGAAAAACTCACAGACTTTCCGGGCAAAAGGGGAGGGCTTTTAGAAACTAGTTCAGCAATCTCAAATCAACACTCAGATGATCACTGTCATCAGTCTTCTGAACCATCACTCTTCTGAACGAGAAAGTACATTGAGTTCTGAACTGTGATCTTTTAATCATACCTTTTAATCCGTGCAATAGCAAACAACCGTGGTAGTCGTGCTTAACCACATGCCAACTAGTTAACTAGATGACGGGGCATGTGAGAAAACTCTGAGTGGAGACACAATCCATTAGACCCTACTCACTGAGGAAAATGAGGGCGCCTGGAGACGCAACTCCAGGTCCAGAAATGCGCAATCTGGTTAAAGTTGACGTCGACAGTGCAAACATGGCTACTGTACTGTGTAAAGCCCACTTGACCTGAGCTACAGGCACACTAGTCAGTAGACCACAAAGCCTGTGGAACTAAGCCAGTAGCACAGAGGGAGACCCAACAGGGAAATGAACTGCAGCTTGCGTAGTTTGCATTCAGCTAACTTCGCCAGCTCAGTGATGAACACAGCCACATTAGAAAGCACAATCAGAAGTTCAGCGTGGCAAGGGACTTCAGCCCACCGAGAGACTGAGTGGTGAATCGAGCAGTTTGCATAGCTACGTCTCGGACAGTGTTGTGAATAACGGCTTGGCTAGCATGCCAATAAGGAAGCCCCATGTAACCCCAGCAGCCATGCTGTTATAATCAGGCTCCAGAAAAATATGACCACTGCACTCGCTGAAGCTGAAAAATGGCTAGGAGGTTAGGAGTCTTTCACCAGCTTGGAATTTAGGCTACCCGTGGCTCAAACCATAGTCACAAACTGTCTGGTCTCACATTTGTCAAGGTGAGAAAAAGAAGGGGAACCTAGCTGCTATATGACAGCTGTATTTATCCCATATACGCAGTCACAATTCACTTCGTAACTTCGTCGATAAGTCTTGCATGATTGGCATGATATAGTGGTGGTTTTTACTGCCCCTGGCTGTTATGAGTGGTGAAATCGAACTAATAAGCATTGAAACAAGAAGCCAATGTATTATAAGCCAACTGTATGGCAATGCAAATCTAAGAAGTGACTGAAGTACGCTTAAAGACTCAGTAGAAAGTTATCAGAGTAGAAATATCAAGATAGTTATTTTTTATCTCACACTAAAGAGCAGGAAATACTGCAAATGGGAAATAATGCAAATACTTTTTTATATAATGTATTTTATTATTTTATATGTGATTTTATACAAAATCACATAGATATAAGTGTAATTATCAAAATTAAGGGTATTACAAAACTGAAAGTTGTGTAGCCTGAAAGTACTACTGAATCATTACTTAAATAAACTTCAAAAGTTAAGGAACCACCCAGCATAAGTCTGAATATGAATAATTTCTGCTGAAGTTTCTTTTGAACTAAAACACAACCTGAAGCTATACTTTCAGCCAATAATGACTAATAAGCAATAAAGTGGAGTGGGTGGTTCATTCTAACAATCTCCATCTCCATATAAATGTAAAATATTGTGTTTATGACAAATATTTATGCAGTGACACTGAAAGCGATACGGCTCCGTTCTAGAGTTCATATTTTGGTTAAACTTACATATAGCTTCACATACAAGGTGTCCGGAAAGTCTCGATCCATAGGCAATTATTTATTTACAGATATTACAACAATGGCTTAAATTGAAGGCCTTGGATTTCGCAACATGTATACGCTCAATACAAGAGCGCTGGACGTTTCTTAACGTATCAGGACTGATATTGTTCCATGGAAAGACGATTTGATCTTAAATTTCATACATGCCTATTTGGGACACCCTGAATAAATAAAATACGATCATGTACAATAATGAATAAGTATTTGTTGATAATAAATGAGCAAATTCTTCAGACTTACCTGACGGCAAGTTTCTATCCTTCGACTCAATTTTGAAATCTTTCTTTTCCCTGCTAGATGAGAATCTGCTGTCCCCTTGGTCCGGGCAGCGTCCATCGACTGTCCTCGCACACTTCTCCTCTCCTCCCTGCACTTGTTTCTTTCCCCTTGCTTTTCTCTACTTTTTCTTCTTTCTTGTTTATGCTAAAGGATGGTCGCTGGTCCTGGTCTTGTGTAAATTCAATTATTTGCTCAAACTACTTGTCATGGTCTGAAAATAAAGGGAAAAAGAGAAAATATATATATATATATATATTTATATGGAATAAAAAAGCATATGTCCATATTATAGAGACCATTCTGCAAGATTGTGCAAACCACTCATCAGACATAAGAATCAATTGGTTTTCACAAAGAATTACAAAGATGAGCCATAAAATTTCTGGAACCAAGATTAACCTCTACCAAAATGATGGAGAGGCCAAAGAGCGGAGAAATAAATGATCTGCTTATGATCCAAAAGATATGAGCTCATCAGTCATGCGTAGTGAAGGTAGTGTCATGGCTGGGGCTTGTATCGCTGCTTCTGGAACGGGATCAATAATCTTTATTGACGATGCGGCTCATGATGGTAGCAGTAGAATCAGTCTACAGAAACATTCTGTTTGTCAATTTACGGTGAAATGCATCGAATTGCTAGGGACGTCATTCAATACAACAAAGGACTTAATGGCGGGGGGGGTGTCCATCAACAGAACTCAAACCAATTGAGCATGTATTTCACCTCCTGAAGAGGACATTGAAGGGAGAAATCCAACAAAACATACAACTGGAGGAAGCCGCAGAAAAGCATCATAAAAGAAGAAAGCAACAGTTTGGTGGGACACCATCTTAATGCACCATCTTAATGCAGACATCTAGATGCAAATATCAGGAAATGAAAGCTGAAATACTGATACATCATCTCAAGTTCATCTTTTAATCTCTCTCTCTCTCTCTCTCTCTCTCTCTCTCTTTCTCTCTCTCATTTTCTATACTGCTTATCCATTACAGGTTGCAGGGAAGCTGGAGTCAGTCTATGTGTGAGAGGCAGGGGTACACCCTGGACAGGTCGCAAATCCATCGCAGGGCCAACACAATGAACAACCATTCACATATATGGGTAATTTAGAGTAGCCAATCTATCTGAACTGCACGTCTTTGGACTGCTGGAGGAAACCAGAGTCCCTGGAGGAAACCCACGCCAGCATGGAGAGAACATGCAAACTATCCACAGAAAGGCACCCTGGTCGACCTTCTTGCTGTGAGGTAACAGTGATAACCACTACAATGTCTTCAGTGTATAGGAAATAAAGGAAATGCTTTCTGAATACTTTTGCAGGGGACTGTATTTAGACGTTCATTACGTTTGATAGCGAGAGAGAGAGAGAGAGAGAGAGAGAGAGAGAGAATGTTGCAGCACACTTCTAATGCAGGCTAATCAACCTGTATCAGAAACACACACACATACACACACACACACACACACACACACACACACACACACTGCAAAAAACAACCACCGCAAAGTCCAAGGACATTTAATGACACAGTGTTCATAACTTAGCAAACTTAATTTGGCAGATATAATGCAAATCAGTTCTTGGTTGTTAATAATTCATAATGCAATATGGCACATCCATTAAATAGGTTACACCCTGTCTGCATTATAAACCTCTGCACCAAATCTCTGCACTGGCTCTCTTCCTTCTAAAACAGTATATAGGGGGAAAAAAAAACTATATATATATATGATGTTAATCATTTTTCCATTTACACAGACTGCTGCATCCATTTGAATATCCTGTACTTGGATGTTGGAATGCATACTGAAGTGAACAATTTTCTTCTGCAAAACTGATGAGACTAATCTGCTAAAAAAAAAAAAGTACATTTTCATTTTGGCCAAATTCTAATAATAATCTTCTTTTAATACTGTGAAAAAGTGCAGTTTTTTCATAATTGATTGAAAAATCAGTGAAAAAATGAAAATCAGAAATCCAGCATCTCCAATTATTAGAATATTCTCTAAGATCAATCAAAAATGGTTTCCAATACAGAAATGTCCTACATGTGAAAAGTGTGTTCATTTATACAGTCAGTACTTGGTTGGGGCTCCTGGCATGGAGGCAATTGATAGCAGCCTTCAGCTCACCTGTATTTTTGGGTCAGGTGTTTCTCATCTTCCTCTTAACAATACCCCTTAGACTCTCAGGTCAGGAGAGCTGGCTGGCCAATCAAGCACAGTAACATCATGGTCAGCAAACTATTTGGTTGTAGTTTTGGCATTGTAGGCAGGTGCTAAGACCTGCTAGAAAAAGGAAATCGGCATCTCCGTAAAGCTTGTCGGCAGATGGAAGCATGAAGTGCTCTAAAATCTCCTGGTAGACACTGAGTTGATCTTTTACTTTATAAAACACAATGAACCAACACCAGCACATGACATGGCACCCTATATCATCACAGACTGCAGAAACTTCACACTATACTTCAAGCACCTTCTGTGTCTCTCCACTCTTCCTCCAGACTGTAAAATTGACTTTCACCTGAAAAGAGGACTTTGGACCACTGAGCAACAGTCCAGTTGGTTTTCTCCTTAGCCCAAGTAAGACGCTTCTGACATTGCCCTGGTTCAGGAGAGGCCTGATATTAGGAATGTGACGGTTGTAGCCCCTTTTCCGAAGACATCTATATGTGGTGGCTCTTGATGCATTGACACCAGCTTCAGTCCACTCCTTATAAAACTCTCCCAAGTTCCTGAATTGGTTTTGTCTTCATCCCTTTTGATTCCTACCACACTCTTCCCTTCCAGTCAACTTTCCATTAATATGCTTCAATACAGCACACTACAAACAGCCAGCCTTTTCAGCAATGACCTTCCGTGGCTTATTCTCCTTGTGCAGGGTGTAGATGGTCATCAAGTCAGCTTGGCATCAAGTCTTCCCCACGATTGTGGTTGCATGTACTGAACTAGGCTGGGAGATACGCTGTATTTATACTGTTTGAATAGTCATTTACTTAACTTCGAAATGATAAAATTCGAATAAGTTGGGATTATATTATAATTTACATTTTTTTTTGGAGCTGTAGGTCATAATTATATAAAATGAAAATGGAAAAAATGCTTGACCCAAATTAGTTTATGCCTAATTAGTCTAGAATATATTACATCTCTACTTTCTTATATAACTGATAAAGAAGTAAACCTAATTACATTTTAAATAGCAAATAACATTGATCATCATAATTAAGAGCTAATTGAGTGTCATCGTGCAGTTTGTAAATGTGAAGCAGAAGTGAATCTTTTATTAGTTCGTTTCTACTTCGATTGAGTAATAGTAAGGTTTGAGTACCAGAGGCACCACAAGGTTCTCGACCAGTTGCCTTGAGTAAGGGAACCAAATAGAACAATAAAAGACTCCAGAATGATTTTAGTTAATTAGGTGATCTGGTTTTCATTGTTTGTGGGCGGAAGCTTGTTTCCACGCAGCAGAGGCTGATTCATTAGTTGCAATGAAATCGCTGCTTGTTTCAGTGTTGCAGAAAAATGAAGCAAACTCATTTAAACATCATTCAAATTCACTCACCCTTGATTAAATGGGTGGCGGGGTATTTCTTTCTAATGTATGGTGGAAAATACTAATGGTGGAAGAACAAGAGACAGTGGCCCTAAAAGAACATGTACCAAAAATAACAAATAAATGCACCGTTCATTAGACAGCTAGCAATGGGTAAAATCAGTCCCTGAAGCTATTAGTATGAACAGAAGAAAAGAACTCTGACGATTTAGACATTGTGTTCACTGTAACTCTGCAATCTGCCATGGAATCAAAATGCAAATACTTTGTAAGTAAGAGAGACTCACGAGCCCTAACACAATGCATCTGTATCTGGTACCGAAAACCACAACGATGCCTGATTCAATCAATTAGATCAGGTTGTGCTCAGTGCCAGTGTGTTTCCACCAGCTTTCTAGCCAAGTCGCTTCACAGTGCTCAGGGTTGGACTTATCAAATAGACATTGAATCAAACAGACAGTTATAGATGGATGGTAAGTACAGGGTATCTTTTGTTACAAAATGAAACAATATCCATGCACTCAATCTACTAAATAAGGAACTATGTTGGAACAACAACTCTATAAATTATAGGGACGTAACTGAATATGAACGCATTATCCAGAATAAACAAAAAATGCGGAACACAGATATGAATAGGAGGTGCCCTATTATTTATTTATTTATTTATTTATTTATTTATTTATTTATTTATTTATTTTCAGAAGGCTTTCCAGAGGTTGATCGTCAGGCTCGGAATCCTGAAATAAGCAAGAAGAATTTGCACAAGTGGAAGGATTATATTTATTTATATGGGAGTGAGCAAGAGGTCAGATACGAAGCTCAAAGGACAAAGAACGACGGTTATTTACAACGTGTGTGACATTGTGTGATGCATGTACACCTTTCATTGGTGCACCTTTAGCAACTAGTGTCGTGTACAGTATGTAGCACTACGGGTTTGTTTATATTTTGGAACCGGAACTAAATTTTTATGAAAATACTGTGGCCAGATACAACCAAAAAGCATAAATGTGAGAGCAATTATGAACTTGGGTGATGTAGGAGAGGTTGAGGAAATGTTTTCAGGTGTTTTCAGTGGCATAATGGTAAAAGTTATACAGTATGTAAAAAAAAAAAAAAATTGTAAAATAAATAAAAAACATTTAGTTTTAGGCCACGCCCTCTCGGGGTTCAAATCTAAACACAGATAAAGATATGAATGCACAATGCACAACCTACATTTCCACACAATGCATATTTTCTTAAACCGTTACAGGGCAAGAGCATACCTACAGTAATAAAAAAAAAAATCTTATCTAGAAACCTCAAGTTTAAGTATAAACATGGCGAATTCAGTTTGAGCTCTCGTTACTGAACATTTTGCCCTTTCACTGTAACTCTACAGCAATCATTTACCGTGTCTCTCTCAGCCTATCCACTAATCATTTTTAAATAAGGCATTATAATAATGAGCTCAAAAGTAATAGCACATTTCTGGACCTCCCTGCTGAATTTGGTTTCACTATAGCCTCAAAACCATAGGAAGAGACACCTGCTGTAGCCAGCTCTGAGAGAAAACAGCTATTTGGCTTTTCAAGCCAAATTTATAATCTTCCCCTCCCATCTTTCTTCTCTCTCTCTGTCGAATCACACATGCTTCTCCTGACTTTTTGAGTTGATTCTGACTCCTTCTGCTCTCTGGATCTGCCCGATCCATCCTGATCCCCTACCTCTGTTTGGAGTTTTCATCACCTGATAATCACTCAGTGCCACCCTGAAGATCACCGTGAGATTTCCGCGGATGGTCTTACACAGAAATCCTAAAGTCGGCTGTGGATGTTCTTCCTTGGGCTTGAATTGCTATGAAGAGTCTCCATCACTGATTAGTTAAATAACTTCAGTTTAATACAACAGACAACTTAAAACTATAATGAATTCAGACGCTACACTGATGATATATACAGTTATACTATAAGGAAAATCATATATAAAATCACACTATCCGGGAGTCTGATTCCTCTCAAAGTTCCTTCCTCGAGACAGTTTCTTCCTTTGCCACAGTCACCTCTTTCTTGCTCACTAGGGACACATATCTAAATGTAAAATGTATATCTGGACTTTAGGATAAAGCTCATTTGTGGCAATGTCCTATTTATATAAAGTGCTATATAAATAAAATGAGATTAAATTAACTGAATATTTGTGACTCTAAACAAATAATGGCACTGCATTAAACAGCCAATTAATTATATCTATTATTATTATTATTATAGTTAATGAAATGACTACATAATAGCCGGAAAAGTAATGAAAAAATGTCATTATTGGTACTGAGAAGACCTGATGGAAGCCACATTAATGCTTGTTCATCGGGAGAAAGCTGTACAATTACATCATTAGTAGTACTGTCCATGAAGAGCCTTGAAATATACTGTAGGCTTGATCTTACAACATATAACAGTGTGTGAAATGTACCAGGCACACGGTTTCACACACCTGCATGTCATCGCATGCACTACGCATGTCTGGTGCTTCGTGTCAAAAATAGTTTACATCTGTCATACCCAACCCTTCTATTCTTTTCAGAAGAATAGTAAAAATGCGATCCTTCTTACACCAGTATGATGACTTATTTCTGGCATCCTGGATTTAAAAATGAATGATTAAAAAAAAAAACAAAAACAAACATACAGTATTAAAGACGGTTATTATCATACAATCTGTCTTCCTCACTCTCTCTGATGTGACTGACGGTGTGTGTAATGGGGCTTTCATCATCCGCCACACGTGTTTGCACCTCCCAGCTTTCCTGTTGTGTGTATACAGCTGTACAGGGGGTAGAACACCTGCTCTCACTTCCTGATCCTTACTTTCATGCATATGCATGAACAACCACTGAACATTCATAATGTACTTCACAGAAGTTGCAGGAAGCGCATATTTGCGTTGAGGAAAACCGCAAACTCCACAAGTTCGTTGATGTGAATTTACATTCACACCGGGGTACAAGATGAAAGAAAAACTCTTCCAAGGCAACCAGGCTGATTCTTGTGCTCGTCGCCCATTTCTCTTTCATTGAACAGATTTAATTAAAAACTGCATAACTGTATATGAAAATTAGAAAAATGACTAAATGATTAAATAACTGATGGAAAACACTGCACAATAATCAACTTGTCGTGATAACAGACAATCGGGAGTCTATTTGGACAAATTGTGTCATATTTCAGAGACCCAATGCTCTAATGAGCAATGCATCCTTACTTATACAAGTAATGAATCAGACTGATTAGGAAAAAAAAACCTAGAGATCCTATGGAACACTGACAAAGATAAAGAGAGAATGAATTAGTATAGCATATCTAATACAGTATCTAATATCTAGTATAATATATCTTATTCTAATTTTGTTAGAACAGCTGTATTATTATTATTATTATTATTATTATTGTTGTTGTTGTTGTTGTTATTATTATTATTATTTTTATTATTATTAGGGATTGTTATTAATAGAGGGGAAAATCATTAGGAGGGGAAAAAATAATTTTATTTGCTTGGTGTCCTGAGAAATCATTTACATGGTGAAATTTTATTTATTTATTTACTTTCTTACTTATTTGAATATTTCATGTTTCTAAACTTAAATATGCCTCACAAGAACAATAAAGTTCTAGCATTTTAAATCTTGTTCTCCCCAAAAAGTGTGAAATAAGAACACGCATTACAACATTTCATTAGACCAACTGTCTAAAAGCAACCGCGATTTATTTATTTGTTTGTTTGTATACATTTAATTTCATGTGGAATAAATAAATTATAAATATAATACACATAACCAGCAAAACTATATCTACATATATTTTACACGCATTTATTCAAAGCCTACACCCATTTATTTATTTATTCATTTTTTCTTAAACTAGCTTTTTCTACCTAATGTAGAAAAAGCTTATACTTAATAGAAACACATTATTGATAGTAGACTTGACCACATTTACAGTGGTACAGTTGCAGTAAAGTAAATACCTAATACCTAAAAAAAAAAAAAAAAAAGACAATATAGAGTGATTACTACACTAGTAATTTCTGGTGAACTATTTGCATGCTGGATTTTAATGTACAAGGTAACTTGTACATTAAAATGTTGTACATTATCAGACAATAACTGCTCAGAAATTGTATGCAGTAAGACTTACAACTATGCAGCGTCCTCAGAGAATTGTAAGTACACGGTAACTCGGAATATTAAGTAGACTTCACCACTTACTGTAACGCTACTGAACATAATGAAGTACATAATAATTAAGTTAACAGTATTATTCAACATCCGCCTGAGAATAAATGGCGATCGATAATGTCCTGATAATAAAATGTGTAAAGTCAGGTGCTGATGCAAGGTGTGTACAGGAAATAACAATAAAGAATTGAGACATAAAGATTTGGAATGTTTAAAAGCCTCTAAATTCTTAAAACTGAAATGCAAACAATGAATTCATTGCATTCAAATATATTAAACACCATATCTGTTTTATTTGTTCTGAATAAACCTCACAAAGTTAACCCCTAGTTCTGAATAAACCTCCTTCAAAAAAAGTTTCTTCGGGTTGCTTGTTTCAGCATATTCAGGCTGCAAATTTTTGAATTGGATAAATCAGACCAAAAACAATATTAATATAGATGCTTGCGTAGTTGAGAAAATGAATTTGAAATTGCTAATCACACAAGAAGGATTTCTCCACTTCCATTCATACATACATTCAACATGTATTGTTGTTTGTAAGAGATTCTAAGCTCAGAGTAAACATGAAAATATCAAATCTTTTTAACAGCAGGTGGACAAAGCTATGAAATCATACCACACATACTGTACCTATCCTTGATTCCAAATGTCTAGATAAGTTTACAGGGAAGCATTTGTCCTCTGCTACCTGGTAACAGGCAGAGCGCCTGGTGTGTGTATGGGGAGATATAAAGCAGGGCAGAAAGATGAACGCTGTAATGGAGGGTTAGGACGCAACACCTGAGCCCTTCGGTACTGTTTACTACGCGGTCACCTTCAGCTCGTCACCTCCTGTCTTTGCCCTTTCTGCTATTCAGCTTGATTGCTCTATGTCTATAGCAGTCTATTAGCAGGCCTGCACTCAGCCTCGGCACTCTGTATACCGTGATCCCTTCTCTCACGTCTCTTACAGCTCTCACTGAGATTTACAAGCTCGTACTGTTCGAGCATATTTTCCAAATGCACTGTCAGGACAGATACAGGTGTTAATGTGTACAGTAGTAAAGTGTGTGGTCAGGTCACACCTGCTTAATGAGAATGGATGAGGTTGCACTCTTGTGTTTATGCAGTTTGGCTTTGACGCTGAGCTATGAATAACTTGTTTTTAAAAAAGCGTCTCTTCATTCATATTCACTGGCACGTTTTATATATATATATATATATATTTTTTTTTTCAATACCCATTTTTGGTACCTAATCTGCACTAGTTATCTTTAGTTGCAGTATAATTACCATAATGACCATGATTCAACACCATAATCAACGCTGATTACTTTAGAGCAAAATTATGAACAGGTCTTTGCTTTCGCTTATGTAATTCCCACAGCTGGACTGGTCTATGCTCTTTTCATTGCCTATAATTTTTTTTTTTTTTTTTTTTTTTATATTTTTCTAAACTTGGCTGTAATTCACAATCCAGTGCCATGGAGCAACTGCAAACTTGTACGAGCTCTACGCTAATATAGTTACACCAGCTCCGACATACTAAGCTCAGACAATACGCATGCAAAAATAATGAAGCAACACAGTGTTAGTTTTACCATCTCATTATAAGGCTGGTCGATTTGCACGCTGAAGAGCTGAAGCACGTTCAGTGTTGTTACGTTCATATTTTCCCTGGAGGAACAGAAAAGCGTTCACCCTACTGTTGGGAGATCATGAGTTCCAACCCAGAAGATGCCACAGGCATCCATGGCTGGGATTATTGACAGCAAAATTTGGCTGTGATCACATTACTGTCTCTACCCTGTCAATCACAGCGACACTAGCCAATCGCAGGCATCTGTGAGCTCAGGTATGCAGAACAGGGTAGACATGGCACTTGCTTGCCCCACCCTCTCTGGCTGGTAGTTATCATTTAAATGGGGCGACTTAGTGGGTGGGAATAGGCAAGACCGACCTGGGAAACAAATGAGGAAACATTTTCTGGATGCTCCAGTTGGATCATGCAAATCGCCATATTTTTCTTGAGTAAAGGCATCCAAAATGGGGTTTCTTCGCTTAAGTCTTGAAGGTCTGAATACCAATGTGTACCAATGTGTACCAATACCTTTTATCAGCAACATTATCAACAAAACAGTAGATAACATTATACATACCAGAATACTGAAGTATTGTATCACCCTAAGGCTTTTAAGGCTCTTATGATGGACTAAATAAGCTTTTTGATATCGTCTGTTATTCTACAGATACAACTGTCTAATTGAAAACCCTTCCATTCAGCACAAAACTAACTGGATCCAATAAATGAGTCTAAAAATATGTTCCAAGGAAACTGAATAGGGCTTCCAAGGATTTAGAAAATATGTCATTTGTCTCT
This sequence comes from Synodontis membranacea, assembly GCA_025674565.1. Taxonomy (NCBI): domain Eukaryota; kingdom Metazoa; phylum Chordata; class Actinopteri; order Siluriformes; family Mochokidae; genus Synodontis; species Synodontis membranacea. The sequence goes on along the minus strand of JAOVYU010000056.1, from coordinate 27,572,796 downwards.
AACATCTTGTGCAAATTCAGAGTTCAATGCTGAATGTACCTGCAACCTTTCTGCTGCAGCTGTTCACTCAAGGGAACGACATCCTGGGTAGAATTACGCTGATCAAGTGCAACTTGGAATAATCTCTTTCTCTCTCTCTCTCTCTCTCTCTCTCTCTCTCTCCGACAACCAAAACAATATTAACAAGGGTCAGTATGTATACACATTGATGGGGAAAGCAAGCTGTTTTTTTTTTTTTTCTTTTTCAAGCTATCTGTACTTTTTTTTTTTGGTCTAATTGAACCGTATTCTGGACGGGCAAGACTACTGAATCCTCCTCCTCCTTCCCATTTCGGCTATCCCCAACCAGGGGTCGTCACAGCGGATCTTTTTTTTATCCGCACGTCCGATTTGGCAGAGTTTTTACGCCGGATGCCCTTCCTGACGCAACCCTCCCCATTTATCCAGGCTTGG
>JAOVYU010000056.1:27392070-27406546 GCA_025674565.1 Synodontis membranacea | reverse complement strand
AGACAGAGGCAAACGAACGCCAGTGTAGAAGTCAATCGAGCGCCACTACAAAATGCAACATAAACGTCTAGGACATTCAGAGTGCGTTCATTTATCCAAAAAATTAACGCCCATGTGTGCCAGCTCATCCCAAAGGTGTTCAGTGTGGTTGAGGTCAGGGCCCTGTGCAAGTCACACAACATCTTCCACACCAACCACTTTGTGAGTTTGCTTTGTGCACAGGGGCACTGTCATGCTGGAGCATGTTTACGGCTCTTAGTTCCAGGGAAGGGAAATTGTGATGCTATTGCATGACAAAGACATTCTCTACAATTGTGCGCTATGAACGTTGTGGCAACACTTTGGAGAAGGCCCACGTATCAAGTAAAATCAAACCAAGTACACCCTTATTGTAACCACAGCCATATACAATGTGCAGTGAGTTGAAAGAACCTATGAGTGTGATAGTCAGGTGTCCACAATCCTTTGGCCATGAGCTTTACTTTCACACCTGTCCCATGTTATTGTCTCTTTTACTGTATGAGCAATTTCTCTTAGTCTTCCATTACTGTGACCTGGTTGAAAGTCAGAACAGACTACTTTCTTGCCCCCGGTCTCTCTTACAAAGAAAGAAGAGAGGACGTAACGTGGCCCAGGGATATCCTACTATGTTGACTCTAATTACTAGATATGCCTTACAAGCTGTTTTTTTTATAACCGCAACAAAACATGTAAAAGTGAATACTAAAACAGAACCTTGAGCTAAACAAGACGATATTTAAAAGAAGGGCCTAGGGATATTATAGGCAAAGGAAGTAATTTGCCTACTAAAGGAATGCTCTGATAATGTAGAATTTTACAGACAGTCTGGAGTGAGAGAGAGATGTGACCAGATGGGTTTGGATTACAGGGATAATGCAATCAACAAATAACAACCCGGCCAGCAAATGTATGACACAACGTCCCAAAATCAGAGTATGTTCTATGCTTTGTTAGGCATAGGAGCCTGTTGGCTGAATTCTATGCACTTTACTGATCCAGACTCATTATTTAGTTCATATTATCAGTAATTTCCAGAACTCTTCCTTACTTCATTCTCCCGCGAATCCTCTGTGTCCTGTTGCCATCTGTCTGGCAGTTTGTGACAAAGTGAGGTCCACTGGTAGTGCCATAGTCCTGGCGCAGGGCCATGGCTCCATGAATAAGGACGGAAACGCCCCGGGCGATCCGTTTGCGTGCTTCATCTCTCCAGCCCTGAGGCCGCACAGCAAAAAGACGGCTGGGCAAGCCATTCACACCCAACTCAGACAGTGCCGGGCCCACAGCGAACCACATATGAGATGCTCCAGCCTGCCCAGCAGCCCACGCTGCGTGAAACACCTGCTCAGCCTCCTCCTGGGAGCAGTACAGCAGACGAACCTGGGAGAATGATAGAAGAGAGAGAGAGAGAGAGAGAGAGAGAGAGAGAGAGAGAGAGAGAGAGCGAAAGTGAATGAGAAAGAGTCAGGGCAGAGAGGTCAATACAGAGAGACACACACTGCGAATACAGACACAAAGTGAAGTGAGCAAGACATCATTTGCGGTGGAAGGACGGAAGATCGAAATAGGTCAGAGATTTAGGGTACAGAAAGGACTCAAAAAAAGCAGACAGAACATGAGAGAAGAGGAGCTATTTGCTGAGGATATTTGCATACGTCTCACAGCTCTGGAGGAGACGAATAATTATGATCATAAAAGGGGTGGCATGTGCCTAGGGAGAAAGATGGTGAGAATCAAAATAGGCCCAGTAGGGAATAAGAGAAATATGTCATTAATTTAGTGCCATATTTTCAAAGCATAACAGTTTAATCCAAAAGAAAGATTCTCCAGCTCTTACAGAGTTTCTTACAGAAAAAAAAAACCTTCAAACATATCCTCATTACACACTTATATTACAGATACTCAGTGTTATGCTGTTCTCATGGGTTACGGGTTTCAAAAAAAGAAATAGACAACACTCCCCTGCATCCTCGACGGGTTGGCAAAATAAAGAAACAAGCCACTCCCACTTATAGACTATACTGTAGTGATGGGAATTCCAGCTCTTTTCAGTGAGTCACATCATTCAGCTCAGCTCACCAATAACAGCCAACTCTTTCAGCTCCCTAATGCCTCATTGCCATTTTTAATCGTGCTCTAAAAATGCTCTTCTTTGCTTAATTATGGCTGAAATGGGTCCATGAAATCTTACGCTGCCTTCTAATTAATAAAATAACAATACAGTGTATTGCATTTAATAAAATTGTTTTAAATGATTGTTAAATCAGGCAACAATCATGTCTGACTATAAATGTGCCCTAAAAAATATAGCATGCGTCCCTGCATTAATGCTATCGTGACCGTTGTGTCTGTGCTTCGTTAAAAGGATTCGTTTCCATTTATCCTTATAAATGAAACCCTCCTGTAATGCTGTTTTCTGTCTGAAGTACTGTACTGTACATCTTCCACAAACAGCAGTGCGGTGGGTCCTCCCTGTCATGTTACTCTAATGCACACGGTCAAAAAGATGTTTCCATGGAAGCAATTTGACTGAATTGCATTGCAACAGTATCGACCAGTGCTGGCTCATATACGCATGCCGGTTCATTATTTAAAAAAAAAAAAAAAAGATTATTCAAAGTGTCGACTCGTTCACAAATGACACATTACTTCCATATTAATTGCACAAGGCCAACCCCATATCAAACTGATTGGCATGTCAAGGATTTGCATGTATTTGTTTGGATTTCATTATTATTATTATTATTATTATTATTATTATTATTATTATTATTAGAATAGCAGCCCTGTTACTCTAATGAATCTACAGCTCTATATAAGCCAGACAGCATGAGTGGTTAGCACTGTCACACACTTCCCCGGTGACTCGCAAATGGATAAGTGCCATAGAAATGGATGGATGGATAGAAAGTACTGAATCATTCTTCTAACCATAAAAAGAAGATATTATCTAAATACCTTGATACGTAGCTTAGTAGCAAGGTTTTCACCCTATTTTTTTTTCTTTTTAGGTAAGTGACTATAGCTTGCACAAATAATGACCATACAATTATAAAACATGACCATTGCATTATAATACATACAGTATAAAAAATAAAAATAAATAAATTAAGAAAATAGAGCAATTAAATAATCACTGTGTTATTTTGTTTAATTATTTTTGCTGTTGTACATAATATACTACACCTTTAGTATAAAATTTTGAGGGGGGGGCAGTTAGAACTTAAATTAAAAATAAAATCTTTATTTGGGACAAAAGATGGCAAATAGAGTCATGGATGAGTTAGGAACTAAAATGTGTCAATGAGAGGAAAAAAGGAGAGGAAAAGGGAAAAGAGTGATCACTGAACGACAGGCTGAACTTTCGGCAAATGAACTTCTCAGTATGTCGCAGGCACCCACAGACCCAGAAGATAAAGCAAATAAAGACCACTTGATGTTAATAAAGAGATTCGTGTTTTCGTCATCCCCAGGCAATGAGTCGGCTTAACCGAGCATTGCTCACGTTGACCATATTTACGAGAAGCTTTTACACAAATGATCAACTCTTTGTGATGTACACAACTTCAAAAGTCCAACTTTTCTGACAGCTCTATAACATCCATCTGTTATCTACGCAGCTCATCCGTTAAGGGTTGTGGGGAAGCTGGAGCCAATCCCAGCCGACTTCGGGCGAGAGGTACTGTATGATACACCCTGGGCAGGTCGCCAATCGATCACAGGGCCAACACAGAAACGAAGAGCCATTCACACTCACATTCACACTTATTGGCAATTTAAAGTTGCCAGTTAACCTAATCTGTACGTCTTTGGGTTGTGGGAGGAAACCAGACCGCCTGGAGGAAACTCGTGCAGGCATGGAGAGAACATGAAAACTCTGGGCAGAAAGTCCATAGTTGGTAAGCAGATTCAAACCCAGCACCCTCTTGCTGCGAGATAACAGGGTTAACCACTGCACCTGCGTGCCACCCAGCTCAAGAAAATGGTGACATTTCCAACCATTTGTCTTGTTTATACTATCTTCATGCTTTTACACTGCATTGGCATCAATCGTTAGCTTATACTCTGTGTTCATATTTTTCCAGTTACAAGAAGCAGTGTTTTCCTGACTATACCCCCCTTCCCGAACAGTGTGTTCTTCTTCCCAGGTCAAAAATACAAATGACCATACTCCGAAGCAAGAAATCCTATGTAAAACCATACTTTAGGATTGACATCCCTACTCTCTGGGTTCCCATACGAGTGAAAATGTAAGACAGTAACAACATATTTCCTGGTAAATATCCATAACACATTCTGATTGGTTGTGAACTTTTGGCAGTGCAATTAAACTGAAAATACATAAGTGTACAGAAAAGACATTTGAGCGTGTTAAATTAAAAAAAAAAAAAAAAAAAAAAAAATGCAAACAAGCAGAATGCATTAGAACGTGCCTGCACCCTTTCCAAATGCCAGCAAGGCACACTCGCATGAGGACATAATGAGTTTGAGTGTGTGCGACTCTGTACGTGAACAAAGTCATTTAGTGTGTGACGGGAATAGAGTTCAGTGTGGACATGCAAAAAGATGTCTGTGTGAAAGCAGAAGGGAATCTGATAATACACTGAGCTCTGGTGAGCTCGATTTTTTGGCAGTAAGTTAATGCCATGGAGAAAGATTAGGAGTGGAACAACAGAAAGACTGCGGAGAGAAGAAGGAAAACAGGAGGAGAGATTAAGAGAGGGACTAAGATTCTGAACTGTTAATCTTTTATTGGGTTGGAGTTTTAAAGCCTAAGTGAAATAGCCAGGCACACACCCATATAAAGCCTTAGAAAGGGAAGAACGCTACTTGTTATGTAGGGAATATGCATTTGAGACATCGTGTCTACAATACTATAATCCTTAACACTCTAGTTTGCCTTTCTATGTCTGTACAGGTGCATACTGGATATGTGTGTGTGTGTACAACTGTGAGTTCAGGATACACATGGCTGTAATTGAGCAGGACCACTGGCTGCTCTTGTCTGCCAAAGGAATCGGCAGGTCTGGCTGAGGCTAATGCACAAGGCACTGGGCTGCCGAGCCACTAGCGCAGAGCTATATTAACACTGACACCGGTGTACCAGGACCCACACAGTACAATAACAACCTTGTGACCATGCCTCCCCTACCACACAAACACACACACACAGGATAACAAATCATGGCCACAATTGAAAAAAAACAAACAAAAAAAAAAACAACAGGAAATGAGAGAGTGTGCACTCGGGAAGGACAGAGAGAGGTCAGAGAGGGAAAGGGCAAAACTAGGAAGCATGGCTGATGGAAACAAATAGTGATAAAGGATGAAAAAGAAAAGGAATTAGAGAGACTGGGATTCAGAGAGCGGGAGAAGGGCAGCAGAGATACCAGGTCAAAAGGAGACACAATGGGAGATGAGGCTATGGACAAAAAAAATAGACAGAGACTGGTACTGAGGACAAAAAAATTACCCAGAGCAGAAAAGAGAGGGAGGGCTAGGCAGACAGATAGACAGACTGTCATAGAATGAGAGAAATAGTTATAAAGACGGGGTGAATTAGCTGCTGTGTCAGTGAGTAAGTAAGGAATAGGAGGAAACGTCTTTTATTCATCCATACCTGCGCCTCGTTCTCCTTCAGCAGTCTGCGTGTGCGAGCTCCGCCTGGGTCATCGGTTAAATTCAACATCACCACGCTCTTCTTCTCCCAGCCAATAAAGGAGCCATCTGTCAAACCCTCGACCGTAGACAGGAAGTCCTGGTAGCCATGGTGACGTGTGGACACCACCGAAAAGGCTGTCCAATCATACTCCTCGAGCACCTCGAAAATCACTTCTAATTGGAGAGCAGTGGAGGTGCTAAACTGCAGGAAGATCGAGCCGCTCTCCTGCACAAAGATGAAAGGAGAAAATAACTGCATTTTCCGAGTCTCCGCTGTATTCATCCCTTTTATGAGGCATCATGGAGGCTGCATTTCTTTTCCGATGTTTCTTACATAACACTGGCTACAATTAACTCCAGGGTGATAGAGCCTCTGGCAGAGTAATTAAGTGGGAAAAAACTACATTTCCCATGACTACAGTCTCTTCATTTTCCGTTTGCATCATTATGGAAATTGAATTTCTCATCAAGTGTTTCTGAAATAGGAGTCCACTGCAGCAAGGAGAGGCAGCAACAAGGGGAATGTATCTGTGAATGGGTTTCAAATGGCTGCTGGCGCAAATCACCCATAGGTTTAAATATCATTTGGGGAGACATGAAGGGCCTATGGTAGGAAAAGCTATCTCTCTGGAGAAAATAGTTATAAAGTAACTATAGTTTGTAAGAAAAAAGTTTCTGTCTGGAAATTTAGTTGTTTGGGGAGGTTTTCCATTTATTTCCCCCATATAAGTTAGACCATGTCGTATTATATGGTTTTGACCTAAGATGAGCAAGACCTTGTCACACTTTGTGTTTTCTGTGGCTCTAAGCTGTTAGCTCTAAATCAAAGCTACATGCTCAAAAAAGAGGTACAAATAACAGAGGTGCAATCAAGCAGCCTGCAGCACAGGTGTCTGACCTCTGGTCCTGCTCTTTATCCAAAATGATCTAGTAATCTCAGTTAGTCCTATAGACCAAACCCCTCTCCTGGACACTTCCTTAAAAGACAACTGTAAATCCGCATGTGTCTATTCACACCCAGTAGACTGCATCACTAGCCAATAATTTCTGGGAATACAGCACAGCAGCTCATGGAGCACCTAATAAGCTCCAGATCACATTAACCTTGCCTGACGTGGGAGGAAGAGACGTTTGTGAGATGTTTCCTTGGCAAGTCTAACATTGCTTTCCTCCTGTCTAGCACATGGAACAAAAAACATCAGCCATCAAATATCATCAACTATAAGCTTCTGAGCAATGGTGACACTCCTGCAATGCCTGCACTGAGACATCCTCTTCAATTTTTTTTTTATTACTGCAGAAATTTTTTTTGACTGCTTCCTTATTTGACAATGGGCACAATACCAAGTAGACCCATATCACACATTTAAAAGTTACAGCAAGAAAGGTTCAGCTAGTCAGTCAACCTACTGGAGGTTGTAGTCAATTTGCCAGATGACTTCAACTTACAAAAACTTCATTCGAGCCAATGGGTTATGAGAAGCTGATTTTCATTTCAAAATCTAAATAGCCTAGAGAGAATGGACCCCATCGTTTCATTCTGCTGCGAGCACATTCTTAGCCATTAGAGTAATAACCCTCGTCATACCTGTGGCACTCTGCCCAGTCCTGCTCCCCCTCCCACAGCCACAATAGGAAGGCCAGTCTGGGCTGAGACAAATTCCAGCATGGGGGCCAGTGGGCCCGAGGCCAGCGGGAGGGGTCTCTCATCCTCATACACCAACCCCTGCACAGGTCTGGATGCCAACAGGTCGCACAATTGGGAGAGTAGGCTCCTGGGACTGCTGTCATTCACCTGCAAACAGTTTCAGATCAGTGTTTAATTCAATTCACCATAACTTTTTAAATTGTTTTGCAATTTTACACCAGTAAAGAAAACCTTGTTCAAAAATCATATGTAAAGTGAACTGAACTCCAAATCAGGCTCAGCCTGCAGTTCTGTTCACATCAGACAAAACTGATCGTAACGTCTTTCTCAAGTTCTGGCCCACCTGAAGCCAGATGACGTTAACATAGCCCCACTTGGTGACGACGCTCTCTCCGAAGCTGCTGTGCACTCGGCCGAAGCCTGGATACAGGACCCTGCCTCCGGCCGCTGTCACTCCCGCCTCATCCTGAACCACCGAGCCTGCGTGGATCACCGCAATGTTAAAGTGCATCGGTGCCACCTGGTCTCGCTCACGCTCTCGGGGGCGGAGCAAGAGGTGAGGGGAGGAGACGACTGGCCTCACCCATTCCACCAGGACCAACAGGAGAGGGAGGGCAGGTACTGTGACCATGGCAACAGAAAACGAGGGCAGGAGAAGCGGAGCAGCAGGGGGCGCAAATAGAGAACGCCTAAGAGAGAATAAGAAAAAGAGAGCAAAATGGAGGGAAAAAAAAGAGATTAGAATCAAACCTAGCTGACAAAGTGTCGGTCAAGAGCCAGAAAGACTGGGTATGAAATGAAACAAAAAGAAAGGTGACAAGCAAGTTCACAAGAGAGAGAAAAAATTAAACCCAAAAAGGAAAAAGAAGAAGAAGAAAAAAAACTAAATAAACTTTATTTAGGCCACTGGATGAAATAGAGCAATACTGAGGAGAAAATAGAAACAGAGAAAGAGCCCGAAATTGATAGACAGACATAGCTGTGCTGGAAGGAGATGTACGTGTGCATATGTGTGTTTGTTAGCTTGTGTGAATGTTCTTACAAGCAGCAGATAGAAGAAGATTACACCTGTGGCTATTATGGCAAATAAATAATATTAATTAAAATCCTCTACCTCATACGTATATATCTACACACACACACACACACACACACACACACACTCTCTCAGTTTCATCGTCTTCTTCACATTCTTCCTCTCCTGCTAACTGTTTCTCGTGACTTTTGGTGTAAATGCAATCGCATGGGGTCACTGAGCTTGACAAAATAATACTCCCACACTTTCTCTGTATTCTATCACTGCTCTCTTTGCTTGCTTCCCTTTTATTCTTGTTGAGTTTTTACTCCATCCCTAAGCTTGTACTTCTTGAGTTCTTTGAGGGAACGACTACAGAAAGGGAGATGTAGACAGACAACAAAAAAGCAATTCAAATGCTGTTTGTTCGTAAGAGTTATATATAGTAATAATAATTAAGATGAGTGAAAAGAGAAGTGGAGGAGCAGAAAAGGGAGCGGAAGAATTAAACAGAGAGAGAGAGAGAAGGAATGAGAGAAACGCTGATTACCAGGATGTGCGAACGTGTGTGGTTTACACAAACAAACTAGCAATCCTATACGGTTGTTTTTTTTTTTTTTATCTGAGTGTGTGTGACTGGCAATATGAGGCAGGACACACTAAGTGGTTGGTAAAAGCTCCTTTAAATCAACTGTGTATACACCATTTATCTTTAGAATTGTGCTGATGCATTGTGCAGTAAAATCAGTGACGAATTGAATGTCAAACAATGTTCAAACAGATAAATAACTGAAATTTCTGATTAAGGAAAAATTCCTACAGTGATGCATCAAGAGCTAACATTTAAAAAAAATCATTTTAATTGATAAAGTATTGTGACGAAGTCATAGGAAGGGGCAGGGTTTACCCAACATTCAGTGGGGTAATTATTAATAGTTACTCACCGTCTTTGAAATGTGTGTTGTGTTAATTGGCTCTAACCGAATTTGAGTAAAAAGTTCAGTGGTCGACATTCGCTATGTGTTCTGTGCTGAGTGACAGACTGTTAATAAAAGTGGTCCCAGCCATTTGCATTGGGATTGAAAAGACACTCCTTGCCTACCTCCATTGATTGAGCGGTGAAACGCTACATTGGTGTCAGAAGTGGGATTCGGTGCATTGTAGTGCTTTGGGGAACACTGGCTCGACTGTTTCTCTGGTGCGGGGTGGATTATTGGGCCGTACGGAGTGTTTTGAGGGTGGACAGGACGAGACTTTACAGATCACTACCGTGACTGGCGAGCAGGCTGAGATGAGAGCCAAACGCATGGTACAGGTGACTATGATGGGATGTGCATATTGGCATGAGTTTTTCGTTGGGGACATTCAGGACAGTTGTATCATTGGGCTGGATTTGCTTGAATGCTGGCGGGCTGTGGTTGACTTAACGGAAGGGAAGTTGTGAGCAGACTTTGGCGTAGCCGAGCTAAGTGGACCGGAACAACCTTCACGGTCAGATACTTTTTCCGTACGGGCAAGAGACACCCTTTCCCCCGCCGAGGAGAGGGGGTGGGATTCGGTAGTGGAAAGAGCGCGTGCAGTGGACGATCTGTTTGAACGCAGCAGCGCGGTGTTGAACAACAAGCAGAGACTTGGAACACTGTTGAGGGACTTTATAGACATTTTTGTGGCTAGCGAAAGTGACTGCATGCACACGGACTTAGTACAGCACCACATTGATACCAGAAGTGAACCGCCCATCCGCTTTCGGCCGCAATGCTTGCCGCTGGCAAAACGAGCCACAGAGGAAGAAAAGTTACAAGAAATGCGCGAAGCCGGGGTGATTGAACCAGCAGACAGCTTGTGGTCGTCCCCAGTGGTGCTTCTGAGAAAAAAGGACGAGACTTGGCGTTTTTGTGTGGATTACCAGCGTTTGAACAATGTAACTCGCAAAGACTCATATACGTCGCTGGCTTGCGCTGGTTTAGTTTGCTGGATCTCTGTAGCGGGTATTGGCAAGTGGAGCTAGCCCCGGAGGCTCGGGTGAAAACAGCCTTTTCCATCGGCCAAGGACTCTGACAGTTCCGCCGTATGCCGTTCGGACTTTGTAATGCTCCGGCAACTTTTGAGCGGTTGATGGAGAAAGTGCCTGTGGACATTCTGCACTCGTGCTGTGTTGTTTACCTGGACGATTTGCTCATACACAGGAAAAGACTTTGATGGTGCGTTGGCTAACCTGAGGGAAGTGTTTATGGCGGTACGCAAGGCGAACTTACGGCTGCATCCAAACAAATGCCATTTGCTTTGGCGTGAAACAAAGTTTCTGGGACATGTGATCAGCGTGGACGGGATTGCTACCGATCCAGCCAAGGTAACGGCAGTGAGGAATTGGCCCACACCAGTGAGTGTACACCAGCTTCGGAGCTTTCTGGGACTAGCCTCTTATTATTGGTGGTTAGTAAAAGACTTTGCTACCATCGCTAGCCCATTGCATGAGTTGACAAAGAAAAATCGGACTTTTAGCTGGGACGCTAATGCTGCACGCGCATTCGAACAGCTAAGGGCTTTGTTAGTGACAACCCCTGTGTTGGATTACCCTGACCCAAAGCGTGCTTTTATCGTGGACACAGACGCCAGCAATGTGAGGGTGGGGGCTGTTTTATCTCAGAGTGGGGAGCAGGACGAGCGAGTAACAGCCTATTTCAGCTGTGCACTTTCCGCACCGGAGAGGAATTATTGTGTCACGCGCCGAGAACTGTTAGCCGTGGTGGCGGCCCTACTTATATGGGCAATCGTTTCTGCTTTGGACTGATCATGCTTCTCTAACGTGGCTGTTAAACTTTAAAGAACCCGAGGGACAGTTAGCACAGTGGCTGGAACAGCTGCAGGATTACCAGTTCACCGCACAGCACAGAGTGGGGCGGCTACATGGAAATGCAGATGCTTTGTCTCAACGCCCGTGTAGCGATCAGCACTGCCGTTACTGCCAATGGATCGAGGAGTGGGCTCGGACTGATTTACCTGCCTTTCTGTCTCGCGGACCAGTGTCAGAGGCTGCAGCATGCAACCGCTTGACAGCTTCGCCCGGAGATGCGCAGCCTATCACACTTCCCATGCCACAATTGGACAGAGAGCAGCTCGTAGCGGAGCAGCAGAGTGATCCGGTCCTGCGAGAGGTTCTGGAGTGGGTTAAGGTGAGCCAATGTCCAGACTATGCCGCGATTGCGCACCACGGGCCTGAGTTGAAATCGCTACACTCACAGTGGCCACGCTAAATGTGCCGTGATGGACTGTTATACTGCTGCTGGGAGCGCCCGAGCGGTAGGGGTGAACTGTTGCAGCTATTAGTGCCACAAACGTTCTGCGAGCAGGTTATGCATTTGGTGCACAGTGAACTTTTCCTGCACCGCTGCGATGTGTGCACGGCCAAGAAAGGACCTACCCAGCGTTCACACGCCCCGTTGCAGGACTTTCGTGAGGGGGCTCCCATGGAGCGCGTAGGGGTGGATGTACTGGGCCCGTTTCTGCTATCGGACCATGGGAATCGTTATGTCCTGGTTGCGATAGACTACTTCAGTAAGTGGCCAGAAGCGTACGCGTGCCAGATCAGAGTGCCTCCACGACAGCGAGAGTACTAGTGGATGAAATGTTTAGCCGTTTCAGAGCACCCGAAGAACTGCATAGTGATCAGGGGCATAACTTCGAGGCGGAAGCGTCTGTGAGTACCTCCACATTAAAAAGACTCGCACCACACCCCTTCATTCGCAGAGCGATGGACTTGTGGAACGCTTTAATCGGACTCTGACGACCCAGGTTGCTGTGCTTACCACCACACGACAACGCAACTGGGACGATCTCCTTCCGCTGGTGCTCTGGTCCTACCGCACTGCTGTGCATGAGTCTACTCAGCTGAGCCCCGCTACATTAATGTTCGGCCGTGAGATCCGCACCCCAGTGGACTTAGTGTTGGGTCCACCTCCAGAACCGGAGCTACCGACAAAACCGGGTATGGATTATTACTTCTGTCTGAAGGAAAGACTCTTGAGAGCACACGAGCTCGCGTGGCAAGCGATCGGGATGCTGGACTTAAGCAGCGGCGTGCTTATGGTGCTCACTGCTGGGGCAGAGACTTTGGGGTCGGGGAGCGTGTGTGGATGTACTCCCCCGAGTGGAAAAAAGGACTGTCGCCTAAGTTAATATCGCACTGGGTGGGCCCGGGCACTGTACTTGGCCGGTTATCTGATGTCGTTTAGCGGGTGCGGTTGGCAGGGTGGATGCGAGTGGTGGTACTCCACAGGGACCGATTTGCACCCTACCAGCCACATGCCGAGAATCGTTTGGGCACTTGGGAGCGAGAGGAGCCCCGGGACTGTGTGAGCGTTACTGCCTCTTCCAGCCAGAGACTTAGGCGTTCTCAACGCCAGCGCCAGTTGCCGCCACGCTTAAGGGACTGTAAGTTGCACTACAGTGCCAGAGGACAGTCACTTCTTGGGAGGGGGCAGTGTGACAAAGTCATGGATAGGGGCGGGGTTTACCCAGCATTCAGTGGGGTAGTTGTTAATAGTTACTCACTGTCTTTGAAATGTGTGTTGTGTAAAGAGTTCAGCTGTTGACGTTCCCTTTGTGTTCTGTGCTGAGTGACAGACACTCAGCACAGAAGTGTCTGTCACAGAAGTTAATAAAAGTGGTCCCAGCCATTTGCATTGGGACTGAAAAGACACTCCTTGTCTACCTCCATTGATTCAGCGGTGAAACACTACAGTATAAAAGTGAATGATAATTGTATCCTTCCTGGGCAAATCCTTACATTTGATTTGCTCAGTCTAAGAGTAAATTTTATCAATAAGAAAAATAATAAAAGTGATGTTTTTAAATTATTATGGGGGGAATTAAGAGGCCATGAATTTGCACTTTTTAACTTGGCCTCTTTTCTCTTGATGACAAGTTATTTTTGTTAGTTTCACGACGAAACTCGGTTTCCTAGTGATGACGATATAATTTTCTTGAGATCTTAGATCACAAAACTCTGTTTTCCCATGATAACAACACAATTTACCCATTAATCCTACCGATCTGCATCTTTCTGTTATCAGAATCTTCATCCAGTATCCATGGAGTTGCCCTGGGCCTCATAGCTGGTCAGTGATATAGTTCACAATGGAATTAGGCTCACTTTGATTGCGCCTGTGATAAAGCTGTAGTCTTGCTAACTGCCTTTTTAAATGATGCATACTAATGTGAACACTGTCTGTAACAGCAAGACATAAAGCTATTTCAACCTGTCTCAGGCCTTGACAGAAAATGTAGTGCACTGATCAATATGTTTCTGCTCTTCTGACATCCCTGTACAGAATGACAGATGACAGTCAATGACTCGGCAATGCTTTCAGGCGAACCGAGTTTCGTCATCACGAGATCTCGAGAATGTTATGTTGTTATCATTGGAATGCTGGGTTTCGTTATCTCAAGGTATAAAGGAAATGATGTTGTTATCACTGGAAAATGATGTTTCTGAAAATCGCGATAATGACAAAAAAATAACTTGAGATCACAAGAAAACGAAATAACTTGTTATCAAGAGAAAACAACATTTATGTCGTGATAATGACATAAATAATCCAAGACCATGAGAAAATTGGCTGAATAAAATATGGTTATCCACAGCCTTTTAGGGCATCAGTGAATTACAATGCAAGTTGCAGGGGTTTTTTTATGCTTCAGTCAGTATTAATTGTGATAAAAAATAGTATTTAATTTTTTTAGTGTATCCTGAATTTTTTTCCTATTGGTGTGTTACTAGTAAAATTTAAAATACATAAATGCAAAATAAGAAATGTGTACATTTCTTAGCCTCCAATAAAAATCAATAAAGTCATGAATATACTTATAGGTCTCCAAAAGTCACAACATTATAACTGCACTACCCACATTCAAATGCTTAGCACTTATATGAACACCTGAATACCTGCCTTGTCACGCAGTTATCCAATCAGCCAATCATAAGGTTAATTTTTTCTTTCTTTGTTTGTTTTTGTACCATTGATAATCTAGGACATCAGAAGGTTATAGGACTATAAGGCGCACCGGATTATAAGGCGCGGGGTTGAAGCACAGTATGTATTACTCCGCGAGCAGGGTGCGAACTAGGGGGGAGC
>JAOVYU010000056.1:27357337-27370346 GCA_025674565.1 Synodontis membranacea | reverse complement strand
CCCCCCCCCCCCCCCCCCCCCCCCATCACCCCCAACCTACCCAGTACCCCCCCACCCACCCACCCCGTCCCCCTCCGCGCACCGACTCTCCGGCAGGGTTGCCAGATTGGTTTGACCAATCATGTTTGGAAATTATTATTATTATTATCATTTTTTTCATATTTCAGAAGTACAAATAAATGTCTGGGATTACACCCTCTTGGTTTAAAAAAAAAAAATCTGTCCTGGTTTCAGACTAGACAAACAATATAGACTATTTAGACGCCAATGATGTTCCTACATGTATCTGCGTTGAGGGTTTTCTAATCTAATAAATTCAAACCAGTCCTTGGGGAACCCTCCACTCTAAGAAATAAAGGTACTAAAC
Organism: Synodontis membranacea; assembly: GCA_025674565.1. NCBI lineage: Eukaryota > Metazoa > Chordata > Actinopteri > Siluriformes > Mochokidae > Synodontis > Synodontis membranacea. The sequence goes on along the minus strand of JAOVYU010000056.1, from coordinate 27,369,979 downwards.
TGTGCTTTCCCTTGTGGGCGGCATGACACCATCAAGGACACATGTTTGTACCAGTGGTATATAAATTCTACAATGGGAAGGCGAACGTGGCGTGCCTTTAATTAGCTGCTCAAGGTGCATTAGTGGTCATGTTACAATTATGTACTGTGATTATTTTTTTTAAAGTACACAACTGTATATGCACATGTCCAGGTGAAAGATGCATACTAATGTGTCCTTGATGGTACAACCACAGGAACAAGGAAACAAGGAAGCACTTTGGTATACTATATTGGACAAAAGATTTGTGGAAACCTGAGCATCAGCCGATACGTGGACCTTCCCCAAACTGTTGGTAGCACAAAGTTGGAAGCACACAATCGTATGTTTGTTTGTATGTATGCTGTGTTACTAGAACCAAGATGTCAAACCCAATCTGCTCCAGCATGACAATGTCCCTTGGCTAGAGTGGAAGAACCTGATTGTATTGCACAGAGCTCTGACCTCAACCCCACTGAACACCTTTGGGATCAACTGGAACACTGACTGCACCCTAGGGTTCCTCACTCAACATCACTGCTGCTCTTGTGTGTGAATTAACAACAACCCACACTCCAAAATCTAGTGGAAATCCTTCCCAGAAGAGTGGAGATTATTATAACAGCAAAGGAGGGCAAAGTCGGGAATGGGATGTTCAAAAGGCATACATGATTGTTATGGGCAGGTGTCCACAAACTGTTGTCCATATAGGGTAATTTTAGCCTATTTCTAAGAGTGTAAGCATAACAGGTGGTATGCTCTTACAACAGCTCAGAGCACACATGCACATAACCAATCAAGAACAAATTCTGTGCTACCTGACAGGTTAATGTCAGACGTATTGATGCTCTCCTGGACAATTTGTATGAGCAAACTCTTTTTGTCTAACTGTATGGATTTCCTCTGGGCTCCCTGCTATCCTCCTGTCTCCCATGAAAACAGCATGCTGGTAAGGGGATTGGCTATTCAAAACCGACCAGCTGTGTTCCAATGTGTGTGCAGTGTGTCTTCCAGCATCTCATCCAGTGTTCCCAGGATAGGCTTTGTTTCAACCAAGACCTTGACCAGGATAAAGTGGTTAGTGCTGATAAATGAATGCATTTTCCCTCACCTTCGTCTCCTATACAGTGCTCCGACTATCTGCTTGTAAAAGCGATGGAGACCGAAAGAGGAGCCAGAACAGGACAATGCTAGGCTGGGCCTTGGACAAACTTCCTGCAAGGCTAACAGATTACAGTAGCAGTGGAGGCTTGGAGGACCAAAGTGCCACAGGCCAGTGAAATAGGCTTGTGATCACAGTGAGTAACACACCCATAGATCAGTCCAGGACTCCAGGCAGTGAAATGTTAGTGAACTCCAGGACAGACAGTACAGAGGAGAAATTGATGCAGAAATTGAACTAAACATACCGGCTGATAATATACCTGTGAGCTGTCAGGTATATTAAGTTTTATGAAACCCTTGGCGTGGCATGGCATGCAACCAAAGGCAGTCAGGGAAAGGAAGAATTAGTGAATGAGCAAGTTGATAATCAGGACCAGCAAAGCCAAAAATAAAACTGAAAACTATTATGTCTGTGGATATGCAGTAGGACCATGCCAGGAGCAGAAGCATTGGCCAGGGCTAGTTTGGGATCAGTACAATGCACTTTATTGGATAGAAAGTGGTAATGATCATTAGCGGTCCTAAAACAGGAGCAGAATTCTCCTGCTGGATTCTGCAATAAGTAGTACTATTTAATTGGAATAAGACCAGCACAAGATGCTGCTTATCGACAGGGACAGTGGTAGCAGTGGAATACCAGGCACTGACGCACAGATAAAAGAATTTTAGAACAACAGAATAAGGAACCAACTGGAAAAATGCTGGCAAAATATTGGACTTATGACAAGGTCCAATTTCAGAGATGTGTAGATGATACTGTGAGGGAGGTGTTAGGTTTTAGAGGAGGTACATTTCCATTTCCATTTTTTTTTTTTTTCATTTTACTATGGCTGGAAATTGCCAATCATCCATAGCAGTTACTTTTTTTATGACAAATGCTTTATGTAGTCATCAAATTTATCTATTTTTGTTATGAACACATCAAGTGAGCATTTTATTTCATGAAAAGTGGTAAAATGTTATTCACTATGTTCAAATTTAAATATATTTTTTTTTGCCACAAAGATAATATTTGAATATAGAAAAGTAGCCAATTATCTACATGCCAAATTAATTCTAAACCATAAAGCTACAATCATGAGCAATCAATCAAAGCATCTAAATAGCAGACTACCTAACAGCACAGTGCAATTAATAAAATAGTCCTCGTTATAAAGCAAACCACCCAATCTGGCAACATTGTACTGTAGAGCCATATCTCTTCTGTCTCTCCATGAAAAAAGGGGAAAAGGAGGATTTTACAGGACCAGGATGTAGCTGTTCTGTGCTGTGTTCCAAGGGAAAGAAATATAACTATAGCCTCCACTGCACAAAAAAAAAAATGAATGAACTCAAGCATGGCTACACTGCTGAATTGAATTCCTGCAATGATTATTTACAACTGGAAACACTGTGCATGTCAATGGAGCACAGTTTAATATGGAATTTTTTGCAGTAGGGCTACATAAAGGTCTATCTTTTTAAATGTGAAATTTCATAGGATTTTGATTTTCTCTTGTTTTTATAAGCAAAATGTGGAAACTACAAATCAGCAATTGAGCTGCAGCAAATCTGAAGCCCCTGACACTGTATACAGTACCAGATCATAGATTCCTATCAACACGGACAATCAGTGGTTTTCAGCAGGTCTTCTGTTTCTGAGGTATGGCACATGGTCCGTGATGCAGCCCAGCTGACGAAATTCTGCCAAGCATTATCTGTCGCATAATGGACTTTTACATTTTTCCTGTCTCTTTCACTGAACAAATCCATTAGACATCACTGGCGTGTGTGAAGGAGAGAGAGAGAGGAAGGAAGAGAGAATGAAATGATGAGCAATCAACAGCCGCGGTACCGTTTAATTGTTGTGTTCACCTTCCTTTCACCCAAAATCTGCTTTCCCACAGTCCCCAGTCTACCTCTAACAGGTGGGCAGCATGATATGAGGAGACACTTCTGATCCATTATCATTAGTGGAGGTAGTCATACCCATATGAGCCTGGCTGATATTTAGTTATTCGGTAAGAGAATTCTTCTCCCAATGGTTAGGCAAAAGATTGTTCTTGTAGAGTTTCTTAGCACTGGTCTTCATTCATGAATTCATCCCCCCCCCCCCCCCCCCATTCCCTCTCATCGTCCTGCTCGCATTCTACGGGGACTGATACCGGGTCTCCAGACCACAAGACTATCACAGTGCAGATTTTGATATTGCATGGCTTTTATTAAGCAAAGCGAATATTAATACACATTTCAATGGTGCTGCCTTGGCAGTGTGCATGTGTGTCTGTGTGTCTGTGTGTACGTGTGTATGTGTGTGTGTCCTGCTGTTTGAGGAACTACTCAAAGCACAACAGATGAGTCAATACTGATAGTGAAAGATCCATTTTGCTTTGGGAGCGTATACAGATACACAGGAAGGCGTACATAGGCAGTAAAAGAGGGCAAGAAACAAAACAAAAAAAATAAAGAGTGAATTCATCTCACAAAATTAAATGTACCCTTTAATACCGAATGGCTGAACTGTTAGACAACTGGTGATTATTGGAACAAAACCATTTTAAGATTCATCATAAGGTTACACTGCTCACAGTATGAAGCTCTCGCTCTGCCACCCCTACAGCGCATATGCAAACGAACCTGTCAATTATAAAATCATGTCATTAAAAAAATATATATAGTCACTTCACATCCAAGTACTCGCTGAAACTTCGTAAACACAGCTTACTGAATTTTAAAGGCTCTACTTATAATTCATGTTATAAATATCCTAGACTATAGGTTTTTGTTTTAGAGTAGGACTTGCAAGCATGCAGAAATATCGAGTCTTTCCCATTAAGCACAATGATTGACGAGAAATGTCTGTGGATGTGCTTTATTTGGCCACTCTCACCTGACAGCAATTGTTTTTTTCCGTGTCGTTAGAATTTAATTAAAATATTCTCACTATACCTAAATCTCATAAATACCCTGTTAGTGAACTGCAATGAAGTAGTCCATATGTGCATTTTTATCTGTATCTGTTAAGTGCTCCAAATTTCTATACTGTATCTGCAGGTGTATACAGATTTAAACCTGAACTGGGTGTGGTCTAAATCAGAATTGTTTTGTTTGTTTGTTTCTTTTTTCTTTTCAATATTACCCTACAAATATGCCAAGAGAAAGACGACCATCCAGTATGGTCTGTATATTATGTTACTCAACCTGCCATAATATCATTGAAGTTTATAAATGGTCTCAACTTGACATGACGTTTTGGTTAATCCTGTATGTGTAGTTATTATTTTCTTTGCTTGATGTTTGATTGATTGTACCTGCCCATAATATTAAAAAAATAATTATTATTATTTTCTTAATTCAAGCAAAACCAGTTGCCTAATTTAAAGTGCAGCGATTTTAAACAGGTAGCTAATAAAGATTCTGCAAATGCATCGCATACAGTAGATGATGCATTAGCATCCTAAAAGGCTGAATTTAAAAAAAAAAAGAAAAAATTCCTGCATCCTGTTTTTCTTTATTTTCATTAATTAAAAGACACTTCATGTCTTAAAGTATTGATGGACTGCCGTATCTCTTTACTTAGTTGAGCGACTCTTGTTGGAAAGAGCCAGATGGCAAATATGGCTAGTTACTCTATTTAACAATCTCGACACAACAGATGATCTCAAATGCGTTAAGAAGGGCAGGAAATTCCACTAATGAACTTTTGACAAGGCTTGTCTGTTAATCGAAAAGCATCCCAGCTTAAGATAATGCCAACAGTGTACAAAGCTGCCGTCAAGGTCAACAGTGGCTACTTTGAAGAATCTAAAATATGAAACATATATACTAATATATACTTCATTTTTCACTTGTATTTATGTATTTGTCTGTTTACCACATAATTCCTTATGTTTATGTGTTATTGTATAGTTTAACCCTATGTCTTAAAAAATTAGAAAATAGTCAAAATATTGCAAATACTATGAATGGGTAGGTGTGTCCAAACTTTTGACGGGTACTGTACAACATGTTGAACCTTGAGGTAAATAGGCTAGAGCAGCAGAAGACCACATTGGGTTCCACTCCTGATAGCCAAGAACGGGAATCTGAATCTAATTCTGAGATGCTGTTCTGCTCGCCACAGTTGTAGGGATTTGAGTTACTATAGCCCTTCTCCAAGCTTAAACCTGTCTTGCCATTCTCCTCTGACCTCTCTCATCAACAAGGCATTTCCCCTTGCAGAACTGCCACTCACTGGATGCGTGTTGTTTTTTTCGCACCATTCTCTGTAAACTCTTGAGACAGCTGGGTGTGAAAATCCAAGGAGAACCAGTCTGTCTGGCATCAATGACCATGCCAGAGTCAAAGTTAATGGGATCATACCCCCCCCCCCCCATTCTGATGTTTGATGTGAACATTAACTGAAAGTCTTGACTTGCTGCTGATACATGACCGGCTGATTGGATAATTGCATGAATGAGCAAGGGTACTGGCCACTATGAAAGTGCCCAGTGAGTGTATGACAGCTTATGTAACTTCTATACTTTCGAGTGAGATAACTTGTTTTTCTGCCAAGAGCAAGTGCATCCTGAGTGATAAATCTGCTTGCCCATTTCCCTCTAGTGCTGCAAGTGCAGCATATGTAAGGCTCAATTTGAAGGAGATGCAAGCTAATGCCATGTCCCTGGTTGAAACAAATGGCAAAATATTTTCCATTGTAACAATGCCACTTCACAGTTGGACCCGCTGAATGCATGTTACACACTTCCAAGTTGTTAAGGGGATTATATGATACTTCATTGTCCCACAATACCTTACCACGATAATCAAAGGAGCACAATTTTCAAACTGGATTTTCTTTGAGTGTGCATGTTGTCTCAGTGGAATTGTTTTAAAAGCACGGCCCTTTGGATGATTAGCTCTGTGGACCAGGACGTAGCATCTGGCATTAGTGATGGATAAAAACGGCAGGATCTTGGCTAACACAGAGAGAGGCTAATAAGCAAGTAAGAGAGAGACAAGCAAGAGGAAGATGGAGAGAAAGTGAGTCTTGTTGAGCAGGCTGCCACCACATAGGTTTCCGTCTCTCACACATAGAGAAGGAAAAAAAAAGGAGGCCTCAGCTAGGAATGTAGCTAATCTATAAAACTGTATTCCCATGCATCTTCAGATCTTCAAAACTACTATATTTCATGTCTTGAATAAATTAACTTTTCCAGACCCTTTTCCCTCACACTGGAGCTGAACTCTGTGTCCCATAGAGAGCTGACGATGAACCTTTTCTCTTCCACTCCCGGACTTGCTCTTTTAACTAAGTGAACAAGGACTGCTAAAAGCAAGCCTCATTTGGATCCTTTCCAGGCATAACAAGAAGCAGGCATTATCCCTGGTGATTCACAAATGAGCAACAAAAGTGCATCACCATGGCAAAATTACATTTATAATGTATCTCTTAAGTAAGACAATATAATTAATGCATATATCAGGCTAATAATTATTCATATTCATGAAACTAGGATACCTGCATATATTATTTTTAAAGGCAGGAGGGAATACTGTCTCATTGGACATAATACAAGTAATAAAAATGTAAAAAAAAAAAAAATAATAATAATAATCTGCCTTTGTTCCTTCAGGACATTACTCTTATTGTTTTCGCATTCATCGGTAACTGATCTCTTGAAGCAAAGTTCAAATATATATATATTAGCGTAGTACCAGTCAAAAGTTTGGACACACCTTCTAATTCGATGTTTTGGGTTTATTTGTATTGCTTAAAAGACATTCCATACCTTAAAGCAGCGGTCTCCAACCTTTCTTGTACCACAGACTGGTTTCACGCATGAACATTTTTCCGCGGACAGGGTAGAGGTGTGGTGGTTCGCATAGCGGGTGTGGAGCTTGTGTGTCACCTGTTGCGATGAACCCATAACTTAGGTACGAATCTTGTCATTTTCATTTAAATGCAGCTTTCCTTCCCGAAAAAGCTCTCCAGTGAATTTTGTTTTTGGCTCATTTTTTTCTCAAGGGTTAGCTTGTGTGGCTGATGCGTGAAATGGCGTGCCAGAGTCAAGTGCGGTAGAGAGGCGAGGGCGGAAACAGTCATTTTTCAAAATAAGATCTGGAAGACCAATGAAAGAAAAATAACCATAATTTTAACCACGAAATTTTTTCTTTGCGGCCCGGTACCAAATGATCCACAGACCGGGGGGTTGGGGACCTCCATTAAAGTAATGATGGATTCTTGTTTCTCTTTAATTAGTTGATTCTTTCAGCTCTTGAAATAATGTGGATTATGGAACAGGGTTGTTTACTACTGTATATACAGTACCAACACTACCTCGACACAACGCAACTGATGATCTCAAACGCATTAAGAAGGCAGGAAATTGCACTAATGAGCTTTTGACAATGCACACCTGTTAATTGAAAAGCATTCCAGGTAATTACTTCATGAAGCTTGTTAAGAGAATGCCAAAGCTATAAATTTACTGCATAATTCCATATTTGTGTTATACAAATATGTGTTATTTCATAGTCTGATGTCTTCAGTATTGTATTACAATAAAAATAATAGTCAAGATAAAGAAAAACCTAAGAATGACTAGGTGTATCCAGACTTTTGACTGGTACAGTAGACCTGAGCTAGAAAAGCCTGGAATATGTAGATTATAAAAATTCAAACATAATTTAACTGTAACATTTGTTCTGACAGCCTTACAGTATATGCATTTTCGAGCCTTTGCCATTTGATGCTTACAGTGAGGATAAAAACAGTAATCATTTATTTTTTTCATTTTTAATTCAGAAGATGCTGCTGAATATAATGTTTTTCTTCAAATTTACTTTTTATGTCCCACTGGGAACTATTTGCTATGTTGCCATGAATATGCCATGGATTTATTAGCATAGGATCTTCCAGCATGCATATGAATCTTGATAAACTGAATAACCAAATTTAATTCCAAATATCAGTCCTCATTTTCATAAACTAGTATTGTAGTGTAGCAGTAAGTGGTATGTAATCCATAACACTGATGTTATTACTTGATCTTGATTACTTACAGTAGGATTTAGACCAAAACAACATAATAAAAATATACCCATACCCATAAAAAAAAAAAATATGGGTATGCTTGTACAATACTGTACATTCTGATGTTTACAGATCCTTACAGATACAGATTCCTATCTAGGCAGTGTGGTATTGTCTATCAACACTCCCATTGTTGGTGTAGATATGAAGGTGTGTGCACACGGAAAACATTAGTAGTGTAGTAGGATCTGTTAGCGTTCGCCGTGAATTTCAATGTGGCATCAACATGGCATTGCCTTTCCAAGAACTTTGTCAAGTTTCTGTCGTGCTGTAGCTCATCTGTAGTAATGTGCTACAGAATGGGGCAGTGCATAGTGTGTAAAAATAATCTGGCTTCAGCTGGACTTATTGCTATCATGTTGCAGACTGCCTCTGGAGGCAATGTTAGCAAAGAATTTCATGGGTTTTCCAAGCCTTGTGTCTCCATCCAAAATGCCAATCCAGCATGGCTAGATTGTGTAAAGCTCGTTACCACTGGACTCGGTATGGACTGGGTATGATGGATGCCTGATGAATATTACTTCCCCAGTTGGGTAATATGACACAACAATGCTAGGAATAAGGAATAATTTAATGCACCAGTGCACACTGCATCACATTCTGGAGAATTCTGTTATCATATTTTGTGGTAACTTTGGGAAAGGCACTTGCTTTAGTGTTGCTCCAAAAGAGGATGTGTTACCTTTTGAGTCTTGCTCCTCTCAAGGTTTCTTCTTCCATCTGTTGTCTTTTCTTGCCACTGTTGCCTCTGGCTGGCTCATTAGGCATCTAGATGTAGACTTGGATTGCAAAACAATTCAAATTGAATTGAATTGAATGGAACTTGTTTGAGAATGGAATACTTTCTGTAAATGAAGCAAAATCTTATAGAACTGCTTCATTTATGGAGGAGTGGATCAACTGAAATGGCGTGCTTAGAGCCTAGCCTTCAACCCCAAGTAACACCTTGGGATTAATTTGTGTTCCTGATATAGACTGAGATAGACTGGCATACCTACCTGGGTACCCAGTGTTAGCTGTGCCTTTTTCGCCCAAGCATTCGTCAAGCATCGTCAAGCTCTGAAGCCCCCACGATCCTGACCAGGATAAAGCATTTACTGAAGGTGAAAAAATGAGCGAATGACTAAATTAAAGCACTGCTATTGAAATGAAAGATGAAAGAAATGTTTGCAAGTCAGACCTAAATGCTCAACATCAGTGCCTGACCTCAGCGCTCGTATGGAATACACTCAAATACATACAGCATGGAAATCTAATTATATAAGAATTAGGAACAAATTTGAGAACTTCTAGAAATAATTGTCTTTAACATCAAATCATCTGGTCCTTACCAGGATCAAAAAGTAAAAAAAAAAAACCTCACAACAGATTCCACCATGTCATTATTTATTAAACACAACTGAAGCCAAAATAGAGAAGAATTACGCTTGCCCATTTTTCCTACTTCTAACACATCAACTTGGAGGACAAAATGTTCACTTGCTGCCTAATATATCCCATCCCCTAACAGATGCCATGATCAAGAGATAATCAGTGATATTCACTTCACCTGTGGAAGTGGTCATAATGTATGCTGTATCATTGCGATTTCCATTCACTGGGACTTAGCGGCCCAAACCTGTTCGAGCATGACAATGCCCCTGTGCACAATGGGGCGAGTTCAATGAAGACATGGTAGACTGAGGTTGGTGTGAAAGAACTTGAATATTCAACACAGAGCCCTGTCTTCAACCCCACTGAACACCTTTGGGATGAATTGAAATGCAAAAATGCACCCCAGGCCACCTCACCCGACATCAGTGCCTGACCTCACTAACACTCATGTGGTAAATGGACACAAATTCCCACAGACATGCTCCAACAACCTAGTGGATGCCTTACCAGAAAAATGGAACCTATTATAACAGCACAAGGGGACTAAATCTGAACCGGGATGTTTAACAAAGCCCACATGAGTGTTATGAGTCACCTATGGCACATATGGAATTATGTGGTAAACAAAAAGTGTTTCAAAAATGTTTTAGATTTTAGAATCTTCAAAGCAGCTGTTTGAGGACACCACTCTCATTATCTTAACCAGCTTGATAGTCACCTGGAAGGCTTTTCAATTAACAGGTGTGACTTGTCAAAAGTTCATTAGTGGAATTTCTTGCCTTCTTAATGCATTTGAGATCATCAGTTGTGTCAAGGTAGTTAAATACAGTACTAAGCCCTATTCCCTAATAGCCCTAACAGCCCCGTGCTAATCCATATTATGTTGAGATTTTTTTTTAAATATTATTTAAATAATATCACATGAGATGGAGTGCTATTGTAATGAATATGAGCATGGCTATGATTCAGATGTAGGCACAACGCCAGATGCCTTGTAGCTAATCACATCTACCACACGAATCCACAGTCACTTTGTAGCACGTCGGCTAGCTGGCTAGCTAGCTCACACTGATTTGTACATTCCTGTTCGAGGTGCTTCCAGTAAAATGTGTGTCCCTTCTTCCTTTTCATCTTAAACTGATGAGGTTTTATATTTAAAGTCAAAAGTTCCTGACTGAAAAGAATCATATTCCATGTCCATGGATGATGTCGCTAACTGTCTTGGAATGCCACTTGAGCAATCAAATTAGTGAACTCTGACTATAATAATAATAATAATAATAATAATAATAATAATAATGCCAAAGATGAAGTGGGATTAAATCAAATAAAAATTATTCCAGGGAAAAGTTTTACTTCAGTACTGATTCAAATGTAACATGCAGTAAAATTATTTACTGTTAAGTAATTCAGAGTGGAATAGGGTTTTATGCTGTGCTACTGTCTCTTTAAAACATTCATACACTCACAAAAGTACTGTAGAATGACTCACAGGGTAAGATGTCATTTGGATATATAAGAATATCCTGGATTGTAATGTAGCCACCTGTCATCCGTCAACTTCTCCATCTGTCCTTTTTTCATTGTTTTACTCATTATATATATGGTTGCCCAACTATACTCATGAACCATTACTTTAAAATTTATGTACGTTTTATAAGTTCAGGTATTTAATAAATATTAAATATTATTTTTCAATATTAATTATATTATTATTTTTTAAATATAAAAATAATAAATATTTAGATTTAAAACAGGATTAATCATGAAATGTACTGTTTTCTGTTTGGAATTTAGAATAAACTAACATTATTTTCAAGAATATTACTTTATATTGTATTTTTTTTTAGCCCTTAACCCTGGCACTAAAGTAAAAAAAAAGAAAGAAAGAAAAAAGAAAAGCAATAATAATAATAATAATAATAATAATAATAATAATAATAATAACAATAATAATAATAAGTTTAAAAAACAATAACTTGAATTTGTTGGAGAATACAGTATAAAAATATCTGGTAAATGTGGCTGGAGTTGCATGTTAAAATCTGATTTTACAAAACATGTTTTTGACATTACTTGAATTTTACATTAAACCAGAATCAAAGGTCTTCTATTATTTTGGTAGATTTTCTCGAAAAGCCACCCTAACAGTGTAACTTATATTTTTGTCATTTAAGTGTCAATTAAAAAAGATTAATTAATTTAAAAAGAATTTTAAAAAACAGTTCAGATTGTTTATTTGATTGCATTATTTTATTTTATTTTTTTTTAAAAATAGGACCCCTAAGGCCAACACAACACAGCAGCAGATAGCATTGCCACCTCACAACTCCAATGTCTCTGGTTTGATCCTGAGTTCAGGTTAATGTCTGTGTTTCCATGTGCCTCCCAAAAAAAAAATGGATAGTCTACTGTAAATTGAAATTAGATTTGATTGTGTGTGTGCATGGTGCACTGCAATGGGCTGGTGTTCCATCCAGGACGTATTCCCACCACATGCCTTGTATAGGTTCACATGACCCTTACCACAATAAAGTGGTTATTGAAATTGAATGAAAGATCCACTTAAGTTCATAAAATATGAAATGATTGTGGGTGAGTGAAAGCATAAATACTGCAGGAGCATCAAACCATCAGACCTAGATATGCTTTTTGACCATCCCACTCCAGTGTTACGCTTTGTTGCTATAATAACCTCCACTCTTCTGGGAAGACATTCCTCTAGATTTTGGAATGTGGCTGTGTAAATTTGTGCTCATTCAACCAGAATAGCATTATTCAGGTGAAGAGAGCTGTAGCAAGTCAGCATTCCAGATCATCTAAAAGGCATTCAGTGGGGTTGAGGTCAGCTCACTGTGCAGGCCTCTTAAGTTCTTCCACACCAACCGTAGCAAACCATGTCTTCATGGACCTCATGTTGCACGCATGGGCATGCTGGAACATGTGTGGACTCCTTAGTTCCCTTTCAAAAGCTACACTCAATGCTGCGTGAAAACGCTAATGAGAACATCCTTTGTTCGACCGGTTGTTGA
>JAOVYU010000056.1:27243914-27254535 GCA_025674565.1 Synodontis membranacea | reverse complement strand
GTGTGTGTGTGTGTGTGTTGCATGTGTCACAGCTCATACACGTTTAAAGGGAAAGGCATTTGCCAAGATTTTGAATTTATAATAATATCATTTGTAATAAAGATTATAATCAGTGAAAGCATATCCTCGCCCATTACGTAGTGTAATAGTGTAGACATGGCCCTTTTTAAAATCTAAAGTAAACTCATGCACTTCCGTAAGAACTAATTACTTACATAAAAAAAAAATAAATAATGAAATGTTGCAGAAATGAGTGCTGTTTTTAAGCCCTGCAGCCTGCAGAGAGAAACGCAGACATGTTTTCTTGGACTTTTAACATAGAAATGAGAAACCCTTATTCTGCCATCCTGTGGTTGAAGTAGAGATGTGCAGCTTGGATGATCAGGGCACTTCTGATGCGTAACCAGGGCAGTAAACTGAGCCATGCATTGCTCCTAGTACTGTACATGCCTGCATTAAATCATGGGCACCGATCGAGCAAGGAAAGAAATGGGACCCCGAGCAATTTCTTCTGAAACTAGTACAACCCCAGGAGCCTTCGGTAGATGGTGGCCTAATGGTTAGGGAAGCGCCCCTATGATCGGACGATTCTAGCAGGTTCGAGTCCCACGACCACCAGGGTACCACTGAGTTACCCCGAGCAAGGTGCCGCCCCCAAGCACTACTACCCGGGCAGCTGAAAATAGCTGCCCCCCTGCTGTGTGTCACGATTTCACACATGGGTTACGAGCAGAGGACGAATTTCATTGTTGTTGTGCGACAATAACGACAATCACTTCACTTTTCTTCATTCAGTGGAGACAGAACCCTTAGCACTATGGTCATAAAGCTCCTGTATGATGCAGGAGCAAAGCAGGACATTAAGCTTATTTATCAGTGTACAGCATATTGATATAACGATACGCAATGAACGAACATAAAATGTTGCCCGTGTGGTCAGGTGTGCAGACGTGAGCAGAAGCTACTATAAGAAAGACTATCTATGCCGATATTCACCTTCTCGGGGGAAAGGAACGGCAAGTTATACTCTGTCCTCTAATAACTAATTAATATATCCGGGACAAAACCTGAATATATGGGTGCAATTCATTTTAGAGATGTATATGGGAGGGGGGGGGGGTATTTTTTTGACAAAGCAAATAAAATTAAATGCAGTAACAACAGGATTAACAACGATGTAAGCTTTTAAAATTTTATTAAATGCTTGGGTATCATCAACAACCAGCTTATTATAGGTAAATAAAGTGATAGAAACATACTCGTTGATTTACTTATTCTCAAAAAAAAAAAAAAAAAAAAAAAAAAAAAAACGAACTATGGGTAGTATGGCATCACTACGTAAGAAACGAAGAGAAAAGTATAAAGGATGCTTTCATAGTTGGCAAGTGGGCAGACTAAGTCCAACACATAATACATTAAGTAAGATATGAAAGTGATAACTTTCGCTATCATTCCAGACTACCTGCAGTGTACCTATGATAAAAACATATTTTACCTTTGTTTTAAAAAAAAAAAAAAAAAATCATAACAATAATAAAATATTGACACAATTTACATTACAGTACACTCGTTCCTTCCTAATTCTACCTTAGACTCTATATATAAAAGCTTCGCCGTGCCAATAGGTGGAATTTCAAATTTGAACAGGCCTTTTGTTTGTTGCCTCAATCTACGGAAATTTAGATACGGAATTAAGGTATCTTCAGACCCTTATGTTCCTCGAGAGCTACTCCCGCATTCCTACCTATTTCCCACCCTGATTCACTACTGAACACCCACGTCTCAATAATTGGGATGCCCTGGAATACTCTGACGTTGCGTGATGATCGGTTAAAGAAAAAAATCGCGCACACAAGTACTGTAGCTCTCAGTGAACATTGTGGCGTATGTTTTGTCGTTTGTTTGTTTGTTTCATCATTGTTGTTCTCCATTATTCCAGGACTTTAAGTGCTGATCCTCCCTTCTTCATACTAGTTTTCACTCCAAAGATGGATGCATCCCTTCTGGTCCTCTCACTTTATTGACTAGCACGAAGATGAAGGTATTAAAAAAAAAAAGAGAGAGAGAGAGAAAGAAAAGAAAAAGAAAAGAAAAAAGGAGTGCTTACTCTGGGATTTTTTTTTTTTCCTTTTTTTTTTTTTTTTCTTTTTCAATTTCATTTATACATTTCCAATTGTATTTAATATGGAACCATCTAATAATCAACATTCATCCAACACATTAAGACCAGTGCTCAACATGCACAGATTTGAACAAAACACTGACCTTTCCTAATACCTTCTTTCTTTTCTCCTTATGCTACTAATGCATTGTTACAAATAAGATCAAATCCCCACACTTGTTCTAAGTGAACTACACATTATACATTACCAGCGACAGAATAAATTCTACAGAGCGACTGCTGACTTACAGTGAGTATTACCGAGAAGGGAAATTTACTGTATTAGTAAAATGACTACAAATTCATTCACCTAATGTCAGTGAAGGAGCCAAGATGTTGTTCAACACACACAAAAAATTGTATAAGACCTTTTTGCAGACTGAGTCGGGGTTTTGTAACGTTGGTATCTTTATAAAAGACATCTGCGGAGCATTTGTGATTTCGCTTGTAGCAGTTCGGCCTGGAAGTTCGGTTTATTGGAGGAGCCCACGATGGTTATAGAATAGAACAGAACAAACTAAGAGCAATCAACCGACCTTCTGGCGGTCAGATACCAAGCCTTAGTCTCTATTTTTGTCATGCAAAACACAATGTCCTTCCTGCTACTACATATTGAAGTCGTTAAGATTAATGAAGCACACTCAGTGACTGTACTGTATTTGCAGGGTCGAAATATTCCCTTTACTGTCTCCTCTTTTGAAGATTTTTCCTGTCGTCAGTTTCAGACAAAGAGAGCTCCCTCGTGTCAGTTCTGTCAGTTTTCCTCGGCAAGTTCTTTTGTGTCTTGTGAGGAGTGCCGCATTCCAGAAACGAGAGGGACAGCGTTTACAGGAAAACGCTCTATTCGATAAGTGAAAGCTTCTATGAATAAGGGCTGAAAGTAATTTGCGAGACTGCTTTCCGCAAACCGCACACCTTAATCGGCCCGAAGGGTAACTGACTCTCGGGCAATGTCTAGCTGCTATGTGGACCATAAGTGCTGCTCGTCGTGAAAATGTCGTTAGAAAACAAAAGGGGCAAGGGAACCGTTTGAGAGGAACTTGAAAAGAGAGCAGTCTATATAGCTCCAGTCCTCCCGAAGGGCTCAGTTCATACACAACTCTGCTTCCTCCGCTACCCCTTCTAATCCTCAAAAGCATCGCCATTTTTTTCCTAAATTTACGTTGCCTTCTACGAAATGTTTTTCTCATTCTCCTCTGTAGCCTTCTCTTCTCACTTCTCTTCCTTTCCCCAGCTGAGAGATCCATCTGAACCCCGTCCATTTTTGTGGTCTGACCCCATTCGTAGCCTATCTTCTCTCTCCCGTTCCGTCTTTTTTTTTTTTTCTTGCGTCGCCTTAGTTCTTCTTCGCTGTGAAAGCTGTGGTGGGGGTGTGGCTGAAGGTTAACCGGATGGTGCTGGATGAGAGCGTGGTGCTGATGTTGCTCAGCTGGAGGCAGAACGAGGGGGTGGACAGGTAGGTTTGGGTTGAGCACATGTCTTTGGCCACCTTGATACATGGGCTCGCCTTTCACTCCCGTGTGCTGATGTGACTGGAGAGAGGAACTCGAAGGCAGAGGCTGGGAGTATGGCGTGGCATTAGAGGAGGAAGGGAGAGATGTACTGGCATCATAGAAAAGAGGAGAGTACCCAGCTTGGGGTTGTGGTGGAGGGTGCTGGTGACTGTGAAGAACCCCACTGTGAGAATCCTCCTCTCCTTGGTTTCCACCAGCGGGTGTAAGCTGGAGCAAAGCATTTGTGGCTGCTTCACTCTCGGATACCGTGCCTGCGACGTTGCTGTCTTCTCCGGTGACACCAGTGCTCCCTTGAGGTGTCCCTTGACCAGTACGGGCTAGGCCATGCTGAGACAGCCTGTGTCTTGTGAGGCTGTTGGAATATGCGAAGGCCTTCCCGCACACTTCGCACGAAAACAACTTGTCACCTCCGCCTTCATGCACTGTTTGATGATGCGCAGTAAGATGGAAGTGGTGACGGAAGGACTTCCAACATATAGCACACGTGTAAAGTCTTGGAGGAGGATGGGTATTTGACCCTTGGGGTTTAACATCCTGAGGGTAGGGATAGAATGAAGAGTTACCGTGACCACCTTGGATCATGTTCCCACCAGGGGCTGGGTAATTGCTAAGGTTTTCTCCTCCAGGTGTTGTAGGTACTTCTTCCATTTCTCCTTTCTGGTGTAGCTTGCCATGTCTCTTAAGGCTCTGGGCATACCCAAAATCCTTTCCGCAAAGAAGACATTTATAGTTCTTCTCTCCAGAATGCACTGTATGATGCTTACTAAGGTGAAAAGCCTCTCTAAAGTATTTGCCGCACACCGTGCAGTGATGAGGCTTTTCCCCCGTGTGAATTCGGTCATGCCTTCGTAGAGTTTCTCTTCTTGCAAATCCTCGGCCACAGATGCTGCACAAATATGGCCTGACGTCTCCTAGACCGCCCGGTGTTCTCTGGGAGGACTGACGTCTTTTGGGAGGCTCTGCACCCGCTGCGCCAGGTTCCTTCTTTTTACGAGGCTTCCGAGGGCGTTTGGGCTTTCCACCTGGCGTCTGCTGGATTGATTGTTGGTGAAGTGCCAGGGTGTCCTGGTTTTCACCACCTCTAAACGATTTATCCATTCCGGATGTTGAAGACGGACCACTGGGCGAGCCAAGAGGGCCTAGTCCTAGACCTCCAAGCAGCCCCCCAATTATATCTCTTCTGTCTTCTCCCCGACCACTGGTGTTGAGATCGCTAGTCATGCAATTTGCTGCTGCAGCAGTGATGGCAGAAATAGCATTGTTGACAGAGCTCGTAACATCGTCTTCAGAATCATCTAGCAGAGCAGAGAGGGGTAAATGTGGGTGCTGTTGGTGAAGCTGCTGGTTTTGGCTTTGTGGGTGTGGGTGCAGAGTAGGAGCTAAAGGTGCTTTTCTTAGTGCCGGCCCTGCGATGCCTCCACCGCATGAGGACGTTCCAGCATAAAGGTTGCCTTGAGAGCGCTGGTCTTTGAAGTTATTGTAACCATCACTCCGGTAAGACCCTGCATGACAAATCAAACAGTATGAATGCTGCATATACACATATCCCCTTAGCACATCATACAGCACAACTTTATTTGGCGCACACACATACTATCCTGTAAGATAAATATGTGACTCACCCACTGCACTAGTTACCATTCCATCACTGGAAGCCCCTGTCTTACTGTTCTTGCCACCAACTATAGAGTTGCTACTATCACTCTTCGGTCTTGGTCCTCTGCCTGATTTGCCACAAGTGCCTGAGGCCGCATGGTTCAACAAAGAGGTACTCTCACGGAAACAGCGGCCACAAGCTGGACAACGAAAATGCTTCTCTTCATGTATCTTTTCATGACGGGTGAGGGACTCACGCCGATTAAAAGCACGGCTACAAGTACTGCAGGCAAATGGCCGTGAACCAGAGTGGATGACACCGTGCTGAAGCAGGTGTCCTTTTTTTTTAAATCCTTTTCCACAATCTGAGCAATGGAACGTCTTGTCAGGACTCTGGCATAAGGATGACGATGACGCTGAGCTATCCTGGGTCGAGTGAGGAATACTTGGATCAGCAGGATGCAAAATAGGGTTCACAACGTTACTTCGTGTGCCTGCTGTGCCTGCTGTGGTCAACTCATGACTGCGTAAGTGCCTGCGCAGGCTGGACAGGTGAGTGAAAGTTTTTCCACACTCTCCACAATGGTAAAGTGGCTCGGGTTCGTGTTGAGATGAACGAGGGTGCATGGAGCTATGATTGTCATGTTTAGAACTGTTTGTCACCAGAACTGATGCGGATGTAGAAGTGGGAGCAGAGGAAGAGGATGATGACACGACTGAAGAGGAAGATGGGGGGGTGAGGTGGGAAGGAGGATCTCTACCAAGTCCTGACATACCAACACGGCCACCTCCACCGAGGCCAGGTGCAGCATCTTGGCTAAGACCCCCTGAAGTGCTACTACTGCTGCTGCTGGAGTTATGATTTGCAGAGCCATGACTATTGCTGCTGCTAGTGCTACTGCTGCCATCAGCCTTCCGCTGAGGCAAGTACCCAGCCATTGCTTTCTTCCTCCTGCCTCCTCCACTTCCTCCTATTGCACTGTCTACTTTCCCTTCGTCCTTGGAGAGGGACAAATGTAAGGGCAGAGGAAGTGGTAAACCAGTCTCCTGTTGCATCAGAGATGCCAGCTGGTTTGAGGAGAGGACAGGGATCCCTTGAAAGTCAAAACTGCTTAATGAGGAAGGTTGAGATGAGGAATGAAGAGGGTGATGTGGATGGGGGTGTGACAGAGTGTGAGTGGGCAGCTGTTGTTGTTGTGGCGGTGGCTGCTGTGGCTGGGGCAAGGTGGTTGAGTGGCTATGTGTGTGTGAGGAGTGGAGAGCAGGGGGTGGAGCAAGACCTGAACTTGATTCAAGACCTAGATGGTTGTGGCTCCCTTGCTGTACCAAAAATTGCTCTAGGCTGGAACTGGCCGGTACTCCGGAGAGAAAATACTGATTAGCCGCTAGCATGCAACTAAACTGTTGATGCAAGCTCCGTGCATCAGACTGAGCTCCTGACAACTGGTGACCAAGGGTAGTTACTGCACTAGTGCTAGAAGGGTTGTTGGAACTAGAACTTGAAGGAGATGGGGAAGAGGAGGATGGTCCAGGGGATGCCTGGGGTACTGAGAGGCCAGGATGTAATGGGGGAGGTGGAGGTGGAACAGATGATACTAGTCCTCCAATTCCTCCTGCACTTCCTCCACTTCCACTACCGCCTGCAAAATGGTCAAATCGCCCAACTCCTGGATGTAGCTGTTCTTGTGCGAGGGCCGCCTCAGCTGGATGAAACGAACGCAAAAACTGAGGATACCCACTCACGTGACTTCCTCCGCCGCTACCGCCCCCAGACATTTTGCTTGACTTCCTTGAACTTTGCGAAGACGACGAGAGTGACTGCTGTTGTAGAGGAGGGGGGGGTGCACTCATCTTTGCAAAAATTGACGCAGAATCAGAAAAGGCACTGCTTCTAGATCCTTGCAATGGGCCTAAGCCAAGTCCAGACAAAATAGCCCCAGAGGTTTCTACTTGCTGCTGCTGTTGCTGTTGCAACTGGTGCTGGTGAAGCTGCACTTGCTGCTGGTGTTGAATTTGTCGCTCTAATCCAAGACCTTTGAACTGATGGGCCTGGTGTCCGCTCAGCATCTCTATGATGTCCACATTGTATTTTCCAAACTGGAACATTTCCCAGTTACTGAAACATGGGTGTGCAATGGCAACACCTTCTGCTCTAGGAGCAGTAACAACAATCACACTAAAATTGCCAGATGAGGTGTTACAATGACAATCACTGTTGTTTCTCTAACCTGTTTCAACTCACCCTTGTGTATGGCCTGCTTTGAACTGATCTGCAGTTAGCTGACAATCACCAACTGTTCCCACTTTATAGCCAGTTGTGCCAAGCAGATGGTGCAGCGTAGAATGGATTTTCGGTACGGACAGTGATATTCCAAAGTTCTGCAACACACAATTCAAAGGCTGGATTTGATTTTTGAGTCTTTAACAGTTCTGTGGTTTAGTGCTTGATGGTTACTTGAGTCACTGTCTGTGGTTAAGAAGTTGCCTTTCTTTTCGGTTCTTTTCTTTCATCAGTGTCCTTGTCAGTAATGTTTTCCTCGAATTGCACATCGGTCAGTCCGTCATTAACGTTAATGGACTCGATCTGATCGTTTACGTAATGTAATTGAGAAGGTGTGCAAGTCACATAAGACGACACTTTATTTTTCACATTTTGAAAGTGCTTACTGACGCTTTTTGTTTTACGAAACAAAACCAAGAGGACTAGATAAGACTGTTCTTGGTTACATACTTGAGTTCATGACCATCCTAGATAAGGACAGATTTCTCCCGAGTGCCATGTGTTAGTTCATTACAGTCAAAGGCTGCTAATGTTTAATCCGTTCACGCCCGAGTGATACACAATTCCTTTTCCGTGGCTCAGCAAATATGCTTGGCATCTTTTCCATTGTTGAAGAAATTACTCTCAGATGCATGGGATGTTTCTCCACGCCACTCCTCTTCTCGCTGCGAGACAGGAAAAAAAAAAAAGAAAAAAAAAAGAGTGAATGTAAATGTGTGGTCAAATGATTTCACAGGCCTCTAGCTTCCTACTGTATAGTTTCACTTCTTCCCTGTCCCTACTAATAGTGAAAGGGATGATACATTTGCTCATCTGATTCCCTGGATTTGATATACTAGAGCAAAAAAACAAACAAAAACAAACAAACAAACAAACAAACAAAAAAAACAGGAAAATCTCTACCAGGCTTACGAGTGGAGTTGAGAGCCCTAACCATAACACGCTGAAACGCTCCATGTGACAACAATCACAGAAAAAAAGTGGCAGTGGTTTCACAAGATCTGACTTGTTCTTGTGCAGGAATATGTACAGATACATTTTTTTTCCCCTCCACGTGTACAATAATCATAAAAAGCATATGCTTTATTAAAGACGTGCACTGCAAATAATGCTTGTAATAAATAATATACAGTAGCATAATGCAGAAGTGACTTTCCAATGACAAGTACTCATGAGCTTGTTATATTGTATGATTATCGTAATAATAATAATAATAATAATAATAATAACAACCTAAAGTAAAGATATGCTTTGAATACTTTTTTTTTTTTAAATACACTACAATGTGTAAATATAATAGACAGATCTGCTTTTCATATTGGATAAAGATAAGAATGAAAGAAAAAATTCGAAGCAGATTTATGTAACACATCATGCAACATTGCACTCTAATAATAATAATAATAAGAAGAACAATAATAATAAGAACACCCTAATAACAGATAATGTTTAGCATTTGCTTGCACTTGCACATCGGCAACAATTTCGCAGTGCAAGAAATAAAACACGAGCAACAAAAATGAATAAATAAATAAAAAAATAAATAAAAAAGTTCGGCACATGAACGTTTCGCCTTTCGGCTCGTATATTCACGGTGCAGGAAAAAATAAAAACGACGCCGCCGAAGCCGCGCGAGCAGATAGCGGACAGAGGTGTGAATCTCAAGCAAATCATTCCCATCTGTCGATACACCTCTGTATTCTGTTATGTATGTCACACACAAAAGGAAAAAAATGTCCGTTCGGACGCGCAACGGGGAGCGCGGAAATTCCACCAAAAAAAAAAAAAAAAAAAAAAAAAACGACCGAAGGCGCACACGCATGAAGAGTAACATGTTCCAAGCGCGAGGTATAACGGGACGCGCAACACGGAGCAAAAGTGTCGCCGCAGTTAAACATGTCGTTAGCATGCAAAAACAGCTGGCTAATGTAGCACACATTCAGCTAGCGGAGGGACACACGGCTCTGCTATGTCATCAGTACAAGATGCGCAACCGAACATCTGCAAGCATGCGGGAGCAACACGTCGGTTAGAAAAGAAAAAAAAAAAAGTCCGATCGCAACCAAATCAAAGTCGAGACAATAAAACAGGCCTTTTTTTTTTTTTTTTTTTTTTTTTTACCTATGCATCCATCTTTTAGATTGGGAAAGAGATGAACGGGGCCTGCTACACTCTCCCACCCTGCCCCTCTTGCTCATATGCCCCCTTGTTCTGCGTGCTGTTTTTTTTTTTTTTTTTTTTTTTTTTTTTTTTCCAATCGTTAGCCAGAATGCTAGAGCCTTTCTGTTCACCGCAAACCTTCCTTCCTTCCCTTCCTTTGTCTCTTATTTTAAGCGCTAGACATGATCAGCGTAAATCTGTTCTATTAAAAACCGATGCATTTTTTTTATTTTTTTATTTTTTTTATTTTATTTTTTGTCGGCTAAAATATTTAGGCTCGCCTATGCTTTTTTTTTTTTTTTTTTTTGAAAGGAACGAATGACGTGTGAGCGCCATGAGGCGTTTCCGGTTTTCAGACTACTTCCGGTTACTACGAGTCAAGAAGTGCGCACTTTGCTTCTAGCTAGTTAGTTAGCTCGCTGTTGACGCTCCGTTATGTCCTTAATATGATTTTTTTTAACAAATAATATAGCATAGTAAAATATATATATATATTTTTTTTTGTTTGTTTTTCCAAAAAAAAAAAAAACCTGTTTAGTATTTTGTAGAGATTTTCGCTAAACTGGTAATGAAGTTTCGGGTCGGATTGCTATTCATGTAGCGCGCGAGCGAGCCGTTGAACTCTATATTCTGTCGGTTAAGATTTAAAAAAAAACCAAAAGCGCTTTATTGTCCTCGCGCACTTTTATATATGGAGTGGGTTTTGGGTTTATTATTATTTTTTTTTGTACCATAAAAGCGGATAAACTTTGACATGTTGGGATGTGAACAGGCAGTGGCCATTTTATTACGGCGTGACAGCTGAAAGTAAAAGCCCATGTCCGCATCAAAATGGCTGCCTCGGTTGTGTTTTTGGCAGCGTTTGTGTCCAGGTGGACAGTGAATACAGACAGTGGGGAAAGTGGCACA
>JAOVYU010000056.1:27205949-27217548 GCA_025674565.1 Synodontis membranacea | reverse complement strand
TAGCTCAAATTGCTGAAGAAGTTAATGCTGGTTCTGATAGAAAGGTGTCAGAATACACAGTGAATCACAGTTTGTTGTGTATGGAGCTGCATAGCCGCAGACCAGTCAAGGTGTCCATGGTGACCCCTGCCCACTGCTGAAATGGGGACATGACCAACAACAACCAGCACATGAGCATCACAGAGCAATGGAAGAAGGTGGCCTGGTCTGATGAATCACATTTTCTTTTTCTTCACATGGATGGCCGGATCATGCGTACAGTATGTGTCACTTTCCTGGGGAACACATGGCACCAGGATACACTGTGGGAAGAAGGACAGAGAAAAAGTTGAGCACAATTTATAGCACTGTAACTGAATGGCTTCACTTTTCTACCACATGTTTTGAAGACAGCATTTGTAGACTGTATTGGTGATGTTCAAACTCTTTGGTGGGTACTACTTTTTGGTGACGCTTCTCTCTTTCTGAAATGGGAGTGCCAGTGCTACCTGATCTGTTCTGAATTTGATGCCAGAAAAATAACTTGCCAATCAATCAAGGAAATTCTTTATCAGAAACATTGTTGAAGTGTTAAAAAAAAATGAACTGAATAATTTTATTAGATTACTAATGCTCTTGGGGTTGAATAAGCACAAATCCTCACAGCCACGCACCAAAATCTAGTGGAAAGATTTCTCAAAAGAGTGAAAGGTTATTATAACTACATAGCAGGGACTAAATTTGGAATGGAACGTTCAATAAGCACATATAAGTGCGAAGATCAGATGTCCACATACTATTGCCTATATAGTGTAACTTCTTACCAATGAATCACAGCGTTAGGGAGCTCGACTGTGGTGACTTGAAGGCCCAATTGTCTATTCTGGTTCCTACTTTCTGAAACCTGCACTCTTCTCTCAAGATCTTCTTTAGTTGAACCCAAAGAGTAAGTATGGCAAATTTGGCAAGGTTGAGTTACATGTGTCCATGTAACTCAACCTACAGTTGGAACCTTGTATAAATCAGATTAGCAGAGAGCAGCGCTTTGTCCTCCCCGACGTGTCTCACAGCTAGGAGTAAGGTTTCTTTCAGCTCTGCAGCAATCATTCCAGTGTAATACATCGCCATGACCGTAATAATAAATTGCCATTCACAAGGCAATATAGTTAGATCCCACCAAAATGTAATCAATGCATCTGCATTTGGACCTTGGGTAGCATATGGTACTGTGTAAAATATTAATCACATGCAAAGAAATACTGTTAAACAAAGATGCCTTCCAAAATTCTGAAATTACATATATTCATTTATAATTCTAAAAGAGTAGAAAACAGCAATAAACTAAACAATGTCAATATTTTTCAACATTTGGTTTGGCAACCCTTTGCTTTTTAAAAACAACATTTATAGACCCAAGTACAATTTGTGCAGTTTAATAAGCAAGTTTTATTGAGCATCTTGGAGAATCTGCCACAGTTCTTCTCTGACTATCACATTTGCTTTTTTTATGTTTGTTTTGCAAAACCCAGCAGTCTTCATTATGCTTTTTTTTTTGTCTCAGAAGCGGTCTGTTACATAATATGATCCTTTCTTCGCAGACATACAAAGATTTTTCCTGTACAATTAAATTTATTTGTTGGAACAGTATTTGGAAATGTAAATTGTTTTTTTGTTGTCATCTATAACAAAATTTATTCTTACAAATAAAAAAGTTTTTGCACAGTACTGTACATAGGCATGCAGTGCTTCATCCAGTACACTCCAGGCCAATCTGCTTGAAAGCCATCGTGTTAGCAAAGGTGCCTGCTATGGTCTATAACCTCATGTAATACTCTGAAAATCCGTATTCTGTGGGACAGGGAGGTCCTTCGTGACCTGTGCCTTGTAAAAGACTGCATTCAGCTGCATGTCATCACCCGGCACCTAATTTGTATTGCTGCCAGTCATCAACCGACGCTGACAGTGACCTTCTCGGATCAACTTGGAAAAATCTCCCAAACACAGTCATAAACAAGCTTTGCAGCATGATTTATTAGTCACTTTGAGTTGAGGTGTATAGAGGAGACCTGTCACTTGGTGGCTAATTTAGTGAGCATTTGTTGCGGCGTAGAGACAATGCATTAATGTATTTTATCCTTTTGCTTTTATTTACCCTGTCATTTGAAATCTGTAATTTTTTTAAATGACTATATTAAATAAATATATATATATATACTGTGGCATTTATATAGAAGCCTAAATTAACTAGACAACCTATTGGCTAGTTTTTTAAAGCCAGCTCTGTCACTGAATCACAGCTAAATATCTAGAGTTTATTAGTATATGTGGTCCTTCAGTCTGCTACTATTTCACCACAAGAGGATCGAAGAAATGTATAAGGGAGACTAAATCAAGGCAATCATTTAGAAATAGACAAAATGTAATATATTTTAATACATGATGATAGATATCCAACCGTAGGGTAGTGGTAGCTCAGTGGTTAAGACACTGGACTATTGATCGGTAGGTCGTGAGTTCAAATCCCAGCCTCACCATGACTGCCCCTGCTGGGCCCTTGAGCAAGGCCCTTAACCCACAACTGCTCAGTTGTACAAAAAATGTGAAATACGTAAGTCGCTCTGGATAAATGCATCTGCCAAATGACTTAAATGTAAATGTAAACCATGGGACATAAACCATTAATACATGCTAAAAAGCACTAATACAGCAGTTATACAGGTTTTCAGTGTAAAAACGATAACCGATCTTCTCTCAAAAAATGTCTAAAAAATGTGCCAGTATTTCAAAAAACTAAAAGCTAAATGCCCTAGGAATGAGCGGCAATCAAAAATGGCTGTATTGCAGTCCTGGCAGGGTGTCAGCCAAGAAAATTCCAAGCATCTGCTGATGTCTTTGGGTCACAGCCTTCAGACATTTATCCTCTCCAGATGGTTTGCAACCAAGTACTAAACAGGACATGCACTGAATTATTCCTCGTCACTAACACAATAATACTGTTGTAATACTGTAGTCCTATAGGAGTTTAAATTATGGTCGAAATGAAGGCAGATAAGCCTGACTGAAGGATATTCAGCAACGCAACACATTTCTACTTTTAGAAAATAGCATACATTAATGAGGCAAAATTACTGCTTGATTTTACAACCCCCGGCTGTGTCAGGTGCAGCCTTTAGTCAGGGATCTCAGAAAACACTCAGCTGTCATATGTTAGAATTTAAGGGTGAGCTTCTCTTAAACATGAAATGGAGATTATTGCTATTTCGTGTGTTTTATGTTTTTATTTGAATTGTAATTAGATGAAATGGAATATTTAACTGTTATGACATGCTTTGCAGTTCTGTGGAAGCTTCACAACTCTTTCCACTATTTATTGACTAAGCCTTCTCATTTCATATATATGTAGTTCAATTCAAACAAATTTCATTAAAAATCATATCTACTTGGCCAAACTGCATACTTAGACTATATATATTTTGAAATGAGTGCAATTAAATGAAACGACTGCAATAAATTTTGGTTATCCCCAAAGTGAAATTGCATTCAAAGTTTCCTTTCCAACTTCACTAAAAAACACAAATAAGCTGTCTTAAATTAGCCATCATCCACATCAGTCCCTCTATTGTGAGGTGAACAGCAGTCACGGCACTTGACAAACAATAGCCTCGTTTCTTTTGACTTGACTGATCATTGTTCTTATATCTGGGCTGAAATAACTTCGGTGGGTTTTGTTTTGTTGACTAAACTTGAAATTTTGAAAAGATTACAACCACCATTTGTAGAGTGTAAGCGAGCCTTGAGGATAATTTGACAGCTGGTATTCGGACCTTTTACGAACTTAATCTTTTAGGCTTATGTCTGTTTCTGGCATGTAACCAACAACTTAATCACTGAAAGTAAACCGAACTTCCAATTAAAATACCTTTGTGAAAAGTTGGGTCCAAGTTTCAACAGTCTTGCTGATGGTTTGAGGTTATGGTGAGGAATTCTTAGGTTCTTCATTATTCCATCCACTTTGTGCAAAACAGAACACGGCGCTTCCACCACCATTGTTACACCGTTGTTTCAGTGTTCCTATGTACCTCTGGTCATTCTGGCAACTCAATCTTTGTCTCACCTGATCAAAAAACTTTCCTCCAGAAGTCTTTTTCTATGTCCATGTGGTCAGCTGCAAACTTTAGTCAAGTTCCTTGGGTGGCAGCCTTTCAGTCCTTGGCAATCTAAAACTCATAACTGTACAGTGTTACATCAGCTTCCAGTTCATGGCAGGCCTGTGCCTGATGGTTCTTCCTGGGTTCTTCCTGTCCATCCAAACCAATTGTCTCTCAGCTAAGGGTGACAGTTTGGGTCTTCTTTGAACTGATGATCTTGGTTACTTCTGCAGTTGCTTAGAAATGGATCCAAGAAACATTCCTGAGTTGTGTAAATCTATGATCCTCTTTGTCAGAGCTGCACTGAGCTCCATGGACTTTCCCATTGTACTGTGTTTGTCAATCCAATGATTGCTCTGTCTTTTCATTTTGGCACAAAGAGGCTACCAGCTGTAGTCAGTCATGATCACTAACAGGAAGTTACGAGGCCATGGCAAGTTAAATGACATTCTATAACTTTCAATACCAATTAATTAATAATGTAAGTGAGTGGATAATATACGGAGAACGTGCAATGGCTGAAGGACTTTTGCAAAGTCAACAACCTATCTCTGAACATGGACAAAACAAAAGAGATCAGGACTTCAGAAGACCACGGAGCGTCCACTCTCCACTGAACATCGACGGATCCTCTGTGGAGATCGTCAAAAGCACCAATTTCCTTGGTGTTCACCTGGCGGAGAACCTCTCCTGGTCTCTCAACATCAGCTCCATAGCCAAGAAAGTTCAACAGCATCTCCACTTATTGTAGCGGCTGAGGAAAGCCCATCTCCCGCCACCCATCCTCACCACTTTTTACAGAGGGGTGATCGAGACTGAGACACACACAGTCATTACACCACACACATAGCCACTACACACAGATAGTCATTACACCACTCTGTTCCAATTCTTCCGTGAACTCAGTCTTTTTGCACTACTGACTTTTGCTGCTATATACCAGTTACTCTCTGTTTACACTTTAGGGCTGTGTTGTCTTATCCGTATGGTCTTTATTTGTCTCGTGATGTTTTGTACACTTATTGTCTTTGCACATGTCTGCACACGTGCACTTTATGTAGTCTTTTTATCTCTATGTCACGTATGCTACATAAAGTGCTACATAAGCACATATGCTACATAAAGTGCACGTGTGCAGACGTGCAGAAACAATTACTTTATGTATTTGTCCCTGTCTATATGTAGCACCATGGTCCTGGAGAACGTTATTTCATTTCACTATATACTGTATCACATGTATATTGTTGAAATGACAATAAAGCTCACTTGACTTGACTTGAGTATATGTATATAAATTGGATTTCAGAAAACACAAAATAAATCATGTAAAACCTGCACCAAATTCTTGGGGATTTTTTCCTATTAAAGATGAACACAATATGGAAGTACTGAGACACTCCTCTTTATTATTGAATTCAGGTGTATCTTTCAGACCCATTGCCATGGGGTGTATAAAATTTCAAGGACCTAGCCATGTAGTCTGCATTTCCTGTGAAAGACTGGATCATACTGCAGAGCGCCGTGAATTCAAGCATGGTACTGTCATACTGTAAGTGTGCCACCTTTGCAATTAGTCAGTTTTGCAATCATTCAGTCTTCCTTTATAGATATTCAACAGTCAACTATAAGTGGTATTATTGAAAAGTGGAATCCTTTAGGTTCAGAAACTCCGCCATGAACTACCAAACCACTTAAAGTCACAGAGTGGGGTCACTGAGTGCTGAGGCGTATAGTATGTTATATTCAATAACTGCAGAATTCCAAACTTCCTCTGGCATTAAAAATTAGGCACAAGAACTGTGCGCTGGTAGCTTCATGGAATGGGTTTCATGCAAGCCTTACATCACCAAGTGCAATGCCAAGTGTCGGACAGAGTGGTGTAAAGCATGCAACCACTGGACTCTGGGGCAATGGAAATGTATTCTGTGGAGTGATGAATCACCCTTCTCTGTCTGGCAGTCTGATGAATGAGTATGTTTTTGGTGGATGCCAGGAGAACGTTACCTGCCTGACTGCATTGACTGACTACATTTTTTGGAGGAAGGAAAATAATATGGGGTTGTTTTTCAGGGGTAGGTCAGGCCCCTTAGTTCCAGTCAAGATGAAATCTGAATGCTTCTGCATACCAAGACATTTTGGACAATTCCGTGTTGCCAAATTTGTGCGAACTGTTTGGGGAAGGTCCTTTTCTGTTCCAGCATGACCGTGTCCCAGTGTACAAGGCATAGTCCATAAGGATTTGGTTGGGTGAGTTTGGTGTGGCTAAACTTGACTGGCCCGCACACAACCTTGACCTCAGCCCCATCAAACACCTTCAGGATGAACTAGAATGGAAACCAGTGTAGTAGTTTAGGTTTAATGCCATATCAGCAATAACGGCTATGTCATTTCAAAAAGGTATGATAAGCGATACAAATTATTTAAAACAAGAGATTTCAATAAATCAATGAATAAATAAGATAAATAAGATTCTTTAAATTAATATTTGACAAAAAAAAAAAAAAAAAAATTCCAGACCTTAGCTGGTGGTACCTTATTAAAAATGTCTTCCTAGACATTTGTCTACCAGAAGACTGACATGATGGGGGTTCTTCACCTTTTATATATAAAAAAAAAAAAAGTGTAAACCTAGAATGACTTATACAGCATCTTGTATAGACAATTTGATCATGTCTAGTCTTTTATAGCCAGTAACATTCATTTAATACAATTTGTTATTAATACATTCGTCCCATTCAGTTTGCCACCTATTAAGAGTTCCAACACAGGTCTGAGATCGGAGGCAGGGATTTGACATGCACTGAGGTCTACATTGAGGGCTCTCTTAGCATCACTGTCTGCTTTCTCATTACCAATAAAGCCAGCATGATTTTGCAAACGCTCCAGTTTCTCTAGAACGCAGACAATCATGGGATGATCAGTCTTTTAAAATTCCAAATTTTTATTCCAAAATTCTAATTCCAAATGGGCTGATGTACTTAGGTCTGACCTCAAATAACTGTAGATGCTGGGGCAGAAAAAAATAGGCATGTCTCATGCCGCGCTTGCTTTCATTTTTCCTGCATATTGAAGGGCAAGTTTCAAGCACCTGTTCTGGAGTGAAGGTTCCCTTCCTTCTACATAGTCTCTAAATTCATTTAGAATTCCTAAATGCTCCCAAAGCTAGTCTTAGTCATTGATGATGTACGGTATCCAGCATCTGTACATAGGATTTCCTTGCAGATCCATAAACAATTCTCCCATAGTCCAATCGTGATCTAATAAGCACTCTGTATAGACGCAAAAGGACAGTGCACTCTGCTCCCCATTTGGTTTTGGTAGGTACTTTTATAATGTCCAAAGCTTTAAAACATTGTATCCTTAGATATGTGAGGAATAAAAGATTGTTTGTTGAAACAAAGATAAGGCTAAGGAATTTAACATTCTTTACCACTTCGATGGCTTCTCCATCCATATTAAGTGTAGGGCCATGGTGAAGAGAGAGAGTAGAAGGCAAAAATGTGTCCATACAGTTTTAGTTGTAGAAAGTCTAAAGCCATTTTAACCGCCCAGCTGCTGATCTCATTTATACATAGTTATAACTGTCTTTCAATTGTGCTCATACACTAATTAGGCATAACATTATGGCCACCTAATATTGTGTTGGTCACCCTTTTGCTGCCAGAAACAGCCCTGACCTGTCGAGGCATGGACTCTACTAGACCTGAAGGTGTGCTGTGGTATCTGCCATCGATATGTTAGCAGCAGATCCCTTAAGTCCTATAAATTGCTAGGTGAGACCGCCATGCATCGGACTTGTTTGTCCTGCACATCTAACAGATGCTCGATTGGATTGAGATCTGGGGAATTTGGAGGCCAAGTCAACACCTAAAACTCATTGTGCTCCTCAAACCATTTCTGAAACATTTTTACTTGGTCCATGTCTGATGCCCACTGTTGGTGCTTTCAGCGGTGGACAGGGGTTAGCATGGGCAGCCTGACTTGTCTGAAGCTAATGCAGCCCCATACGCAACAAACTGCAATGCACTGTGTAAGCTGATACCTTGACACCCCAAAATGGGGACACATGGAAATCAGTGCCGGACTTCACAACTTCTCTTCTGGATAAATTTGCAAAAAAGTCCCACAGACACACTCCAGAATCTTGGGGAAAGCCTTACTAGAAGAGTGGAAGCCATTGTAGCTGCAGAAGGGGGACCAACTCCATATTAATGCCTATGGATTTAGAATAGGATTTCATAAAAGTTCCTGTAGGTGTCCTCTAGGTGTTTTAGTTCCATATAATGTATGTACACAATCATTCTGCCCCAGAAAAGAGCAGCTCAAAGAAATAATTCAAAGCCTAACATTGCCATATCACTACTGACCACAAGTCTACATACAAAAAGTCTGATGGTCTGGCATCCAAAAACTTTTCACCATGTAGTGTTCTTACCAAGGACTCACCCACAACTCCTTCATAAACGTAAACAATTACTGTTTCTCTACATCAATGATATGTTTCATTAAATAATACATTTTCTTAATTAGTTTATTAGACTTTACGTACAGTAGACCACACACACACACCATACAAGTCCCTTTAAATGTATTATTAGGCAATAACGTATTAGAATGAGTGCATTAATATAAGCCTCTCATTCAAATCACAGACCTTTGTCAGGGCTTTGCTGTTATAGAAAATTAATCAACACCTTCCACAAAAAAACCCATTTAAAAAAAAAAAAATGAAGAAAAGAAAATTGAACATAGTGTCCAACACAACTTGTATGTAACAGAAGATACTTTATTTTTAATTTAAATAACTTAAATGGACACAACTGCCCCAAAGCCCACACAGAACCTCACAAAATGGTAAAAGGTTACCCGTATGCATGGTCTTAGCAGAGCCCAGAGCCATTAAAAGACAGCTTCCTTGGGAACTGTAGGCCCCCCCCCCTCCCCCGTGTTGACAAAATGGACATTGTGGGATGTGCACTGAATGTAAATGCACCAATACAAGAGTGACAAGATTCAAGACATTCCTTTGCTAAGAGCAACACAGCTGGAATTCAGCTCTAATTTACACACGTTTAAAGGGGCATTACAGCCAGAGCATTTTTAAAAACAAGTCACATTTGTGGATTAAAAAATAAAAGTGTACAATGATTGTTGAACAGCACAAATGCTTCTTAAACTGAAAAGGGACTGTCTCGTTCTAGATATAAAAAAATAATTTGTAAGACCTTGATCTGCCCCTTGTGGTTCAGAAGCAAAAACTAATAACACATACATGGTTTAAACTGGAAAATGTGTAGAACAGACAAAATAAAAGCATAAAACAGAGGGGGGGGGGGGGGGGGGGGACATGAGCACATTTTAAAGTTATATTCAGACCACATTTTAACCCATTCTATGCTTTCCCTATTTTTGTACTTCTTACTCTATTAACACACTACACAGCTGTAGAATATCATGAAGAGACAAAGCTGCACTTTGCCTACTTTCTGTAATAAATATAACCAATTAGATTAATCTGGAATGGCATTTAGCCATGGGTTAACCCGTAAATCGCTCATGTTAAACAGCCAAATCTACTAAAATCACTCAACTTAAAACAGGGGGACACCGGACTGTCCTGTATGCTATCCAAATGAAGCAGGACGGAGCTCAATAGACCACTTCATAAACCATCAGTTTACTCACCCTCTAAGTGTGTCTGTGAAACACCTGGGGATTTAAATCCTTGCTTGTTCACAGGTTAAATTAAAATCCATGGAGCATGTTGGGATGTTTTGCCTGCAGTTGTGCACTATTAAAACAATGAGCCCTGGTAGTACATTTCCACTTAACTGCAAATGCAATCAGTGCAATCAGCTATTTTCTCACTAAGAATTCTTATGTACAACCATTGCTGGTTGTCTTACCTCAACCATCGGCCAAATAAGAATTGTTGGTTGACAGCTAGAGGACTTGGTGCTTTTCTTTTGACAGATGTTTAACTGCCACTGCGAGACATTATCTCTAACCCCACTAAAGGGTACCAAGGGGCAAAATACTGACATGTTGATAAAGATTACTTATAAGATTTTCAGTGGACATAAATACATGCTTGAATGAAAACTTTTCCTTTTCCATGTGTGATCTACATAATCATCATGAAAGTCAGAAACCTGAGAGCAAAGTTTGAATGGAACCAACCATGATGAAAGATTCATGTAGAAGGCTAATCACAAAACCAATAAAAAGGTGAGGTTATTTTCTAGAACAGAAATCATAAAAAGGAGGAAAATATGGTCTCAATTCAATGTTTATATTGACAAAAGAAAAAAAAAAAATCATACACTATTATAGTCGCCTCAAAGCTCGTTTTTTGTCAGTTTTCTTTTTAGCAACTCCAGTTGTACTGCTACTGCTTGTGCCACTGGCACTGCTACCATTTGTACCATTGGCTGTAGCAACTGTATTTGCAGCACCGGCTGTAATTGCTCGTTTGCTTGGATCTCCTGCATGTTTCTTGGGCTGTGGTCCATCACCAGGCTCTGGAGCTCCCGAGCTTCCTCCCATAGCGTGGATCTCTGTCAGTAAGTGGGCACGTGAGGCATATTCTGCATAGTCCTCCAACAGTAGCCTCCCAGCCTCTTCATTCAGAGCTGACTCTGGATTTGGATGGATCAATAAGCATTTAATGGTCTGGGGAAGAGAAGAGAGACAGAGTGAATATATCGAGATAAGCCATGGTTCCTTTTCAAGCATTTTGCTCAGTGTCACCT
Organism: Synodontis membranacea; assembly: GCA_025674565.1. NCBI lineage: Eukaryota > Metazoa > Chordata > Actinopteri > Siluriformes > Mochokidae > Synodontis > Synodontis membranacea. Next base: position 27,206,669 of record JAOVYU010000056.1, on the reverse strand, counting down.
GCAGGAAATCATCAAACAATGAAAACATTTGCAAATGGATTGAAAATGTGGCAATCATCCACAGAGGAGAACAAAAAAAAAAAAAAAAAAAACACCAACAAATTTATACGATCAAACAGAGCCAAAAGGGTGATTCAAACCTTTCTTGATACAAAGATACCCGTTGAAGAAAAGAAAATCTTCCCAAAGGACCATCTGCTAATTAACAACAGACCCTCACTGCTCTGAAAACAAGGGGGGGGGGGGGGGGGGGTGTCTGACATTATCACCCTTAAACTTTTACTGACCATCGAAGGACAGTTTGCCACAATTTACAACGGGGAGAGACAGTCACATCGGCACCGAAGGGGCCATCTGGTCCCTGGACCTGCAAAATCAGCAACCTCTGTTTAAACAGTGCTTAAACCCCAGGAAGGAACCAGAAGTTCATGAACCTTGTAAAACAGTAACTCTTGACAATCTTCTCCAATCACCCCTGCATTCGCAGGAGAAGAGCACTCTTCTCCCTATTCACACCCACGCATTCCGACACACACACACAGCCCTCCCTTTCTTCTTCACACGTGCAAGGACGCATATCATTCATGAACCAAGGACATGTGTTTCATGATTACAGAATGATTTTAACAATATTTTGTGTACAGCACAGAGTAACTACATTCCCTTGTGTAGAAATTTCATTCAGACTCTGACGAAAATACTTATACTGCCAGAAGGGTT
>JAOVYU010000056.1:27175654-27187605 GCA_025674565.1 Synodontis membranacea | reverse complement strand
TATAAAGCAGTAGTAAATATTCAATAAATAATAGTGAATGGCTAGTAATTTTATTTTTACTTGAAAAATATAGATCCAATCATAAGGGGAAAAGGAAAAAACTTGAGCAGTCCAGTTAAACCCCATATATGTATGTTTTACAGTAAATGGATAGTCATTGAATCTTTTATCTGTAGACTGAACAGATTTGTCCTTCAGCTTCACTTGACGTTAAAACGCAAGAACACGAGTCTTTATCATCTATCAGTCTTACTTATTTACAAATGTGTCTCTGTCCATGTCCGTGTGTCCAGGCCATTTCTCAGCGAGCAGTTGTCTCAGGATGTTGCCGAGATGCTTCTTGTAGTCCAAAGAGAAGTGGAGGAGGATGGAACGTGGCTTATTTCGAATGGCCACGAGAACTGAAATCTCATTGCAGGAAAGTTCACTCAGACTGTTCATGCACAATACAAAAAGTTTTTAAATACGTAAAGCGGTACGGCCCTGTGCAGAGCAGCACTACCAAAGAGGAAGGAAACACTCCCAGATGGTCACACTTACACACAGAGAAGTCCGATCGAATGATTAATGGAAAAGACGACATATCTGCCGTAAAGGATGTGGTTTTGTTTTTTTTTTTGTTTGTTTTTTTTTTTTTTTTTTTTTTGAAACAAAGGATTCGTGCAGGATAGCTGTCACTACGGCTGCCTCGCCTGCCCCTCTTCTTACTCCCCCTCTTTTCATTTCTCTCAGGATAAATGCTTGTGTTTTCAAAACAATAATATCCGACCAGTCTTATTTGTCCTGCATCTATGCACTGCATTGCCGAGGTCGATCAAGGTGTGTATTTAACTATGCACAGAAATGCTACAACACAGTCTTTGTAAATAATAATAATTGAAGTTGCGAGTCGTTTCTGTTCGTCCAGCTCTGCAAATATTTTTGGGGAACTTTTTCTCCTCCGCTCTTCTTTTTTTATTCGCTTGCGATTCTTTTCTCGGTTTGTTCACGTCTCAGAGGATACGAGTGGAATGATATTCACTAATAAAGTGACTGTTATTTTAAAAAAAAAAAAAAAAAAAAAAAAGAAAGTGCAGTTTCTTCTGTCTATGACCGCTGTAGTCTGCACAGTATTTGCCTTAGTGTCATGATATGCATGGACAGTTCAGTCAGTTAGGAATTAGACATTAATTTTTGTTGTCTTTACATCTGGTAGCGCTTTAGAATTGAAACAACATTCAGATTAAAGTTGTCAGTTGATGTGTAAAGAAACGTGGACAGTTGGCTGCTTTGTCGATGGTACTGAAGGTAAAGAGCCCTAGAAGCAAGACGGAACTGAAAACGGTTTCACTGCCGGCCTGCAGACTTGCAAAAAGCTCAAGATTTCAAGCAAGTGTAAGCATAATGAATTTATTTAAAATTGCACGCCTTCTTCAAGATTCTTCTAGTTCTACAAAAAGGGGTAGTCGGTTATCTCTATTTGACCTTACGTCTGATAAGTAGGAAGTCGACACTGGTGAATGATATAATTTTCAACCTCCATGTATTTGAGCTACAAAGTATTGGACAAAGCCTCCATATTTATCTTTTGTTAGCAACAAGCTAGGAAGTTAACTGTGATGAATGATGTACTGTATATTTTCCTCCTCAAAACTTTGATCTATGTGCTCAGTGTTATAGATTTACATAGCAACAACATACATATGTCTGTATGGTGATTGATATAAAGCAAATACTTGTGTATCTTCGATGTCACTTGCCAAACTCAGACTTAAGGAGACCATCCTAAGCTCTCAAGTAGGAATTCTGAGTTGAGAAGGTGCTTTCTTAGGCTCTTCCTGGTCAGAGGTCAGGAATGAACGATGACTTCCGACCTCTAGTCAAATACAGTACAGACCACTGGTCTAAGCAATGAACCAAAACACTCAAGACACAAACTAATTGTAAGGGTGGAATCTGTGGCAGGTTGTACAGGCAACTGAGATCCTCTGTGACAGGCTGGGGGGATAGTTCTACTGTATGGCAAAAGCTTTGAAGGCAGCTTTGCACAGGGCTCCTGCCCCGGAATAGTGTGTACTTGTGGTCTCAGTCAGTGGTCTGACCAGGCCCATTCCAGCAAACCTAAAGGGCAAGTCGAGAAAGTTTAGTGGCAGGGGTGAACCTGATGGCAGTTCTACCAGTAGGTGGCTCATGTGTGGCTGAATTTCCGCACCATCAAGAGACAAACGATGGAATCAGGCCAAGATATGCCTTCTATCATGTGGCTACAGAGGGTGTGGGTGGGCCGAGTGAAGGATGGGATTGTTCTTCGACTCTTGCCAGCACCACCAGCTTACTGTGGTCCCCTAAATGCATGGTGAGTTATTACAGGATGCCATCCCAGATGAGGAAGTATTTTCCAATCGGTGACTTTTTACAAGTTAAAGAGCAAAAACAAAAGAATGATTCTTGGTTCCCATCTGGGAGTGAGCTTTTTCTCCTGTGCTATCTTCTGCCGTGCATTTTGAATAGGGATTATTGAATGGGGCACGATATGTGATCCTTCTGTGGCAAGTTTCATAACGGCTTTTCAAAACCTGGGAAGTTGTGACCTACAGTATGAGAAAGTTTCCATTATTCCAATAAAGACAAGCTACACTCCCTTGGGCCACTGAATTTAGAATGTCTGAAGAAACTGGCTTTCCTCCAGCAGTGGAGTGGTGTCCTGTGTCTGTGGGCATGGGCTCATCCTGGGGAAAGTCTGGAGAGGCTTGCTACTCTGACCACAAGACACACTCTTGCCACTAATAGCCATCATATTGGGATGATTTTACCCCACATACTGTATACCGCAAATTATTCCTTTCTAATTGTCACCCACTAGTTCATTGGCTTCTGCAGCACCTCAGAAGTGGCAAGTCAGAGCTCGGAATGACATTGTGTTCAACCTCTGTACATTCAAGCTACAAGGTGCGAAACCATGGACGCCTCCATGTTATTTTTTCCATTGGCAACAAGCTAGCCAGCTAACCGTGAATGAATGATCGATATATTTTCCTCCACAAAACCGCAAACTGTATAGTCAGTGTTATATAGATTTAACAGCCGAGCGTGGTTCTATGTTGATTGATCTGAAGTCGATGCAGTATTTCTCGTTTAATATTTAAAAAGTGTTGCTGCGTTTGCTGCTGACGTTGGGCGCGGCTGTGTTGATTTAACGACACTTCTCAGACCTTATGTTTTTACTTATTAGAGGTCATAAATTACGTTTTGACTTCCAGATCATTCTTTCTGCTGCGTCTACAGTATTGAGCATACACCTGAATACGACTGTGAATGACTGCTCATGTCTGCGCTAGCCCTGCAACAGACTGGCGATCTGTCCAGGGTTTGGCTCCAGCTTCCCCATGACCCTGACGGATAAGTGGAACAGGTAATGGATGGATAGATGGATGGTCCAATAAGTAAGTACAGTAGATCTATTAAACCTTCAAGAAACATAACCACAATAGCAATCTAGTTGATTTTTCTGTTGCCATGTTGTGTTAGGTTATTTAGTAGGTACCGTTTTACATATAGGGAAAGTTTGTTTTTTTTTAGAGTTACTTCAATATAAACCTTTTAGATTCTGGTGTCAATCCTAACCAAACAGAACTCAAATGGCAATGGTTTGGTAGTTTCTTTAAACTTGAATTAACCAATGGTGGAGTAGTGAAATGGCAGTGAAATTACTGTTTTGATTCCAATTTCATTCCACAAACAGACAAAGGATCTGGTTATTCCATCTTTGTTAGTTTTATTTTATTTATTTATTTCTTTTTTTTATATTTAGTCTCAGTAGTGAAAAAGTAGGTCATTCAAAGGAGCATTAAAACCATAGAAACACAGGGCAAGTGGATTAATAAGAGTAGGATAGGAAAGGGCAGGATTAATGCAATGGCAAATTGAGTATATATATCTCTATATATTTATGTGTGTGTATACATATACACAGAACATCTCAAGAGGACCCTCAATCACCCACACACAAACATAACACACAGTGTTTGTTTCTTACTTGTTTCAAGTAAGCGAACAATCCTGCAAATTAGGGTAGATACACTTAAATTAGTCAGCACATTTATCACAAATCTCTTTTGAGCAAAAAGTTTCACTATGACTTCTGATGTTACAAAAAAAAAGGTACTTGAGATTTACACGTTTTTTTTGGGACTGACATTATCCAGCCAAGAAAAATGCAGATCGTTCGATTTTTCATTTATCGATCTGCATAGTATTATTAAAAAAAAAAAAATGTATTTAGTTCTTGAAACTGTAAATGAAAAAATAGGCACATTTGCACAATTTTGTGCATCGGACTGCTGAATATTTTACAGTAATATTAGCAAATACATTATGATTTTATATTAGATGTTTATATTTTATATTATTTTTTCTTGTTAGGTTATTAGGAAATAACCTAATGTCCCTCAGAAGTTTTATATATATATATATATATATAGCATTTTTTATGCTGAACCTCTGTGAAGTTATTACTACAGATATGTTGCTTTCAGTACGTTAACCCTAATTTGCAGACGTGTGCTTCATCAGTTAAGAAAACAGTATTATTGCTGTGTACATTATGGCTACTGCACCGCAGTCAATGGCAGTGGTTGTTTTTGCTGCAGTGCTGTTGGGAAATTTCTTTTTCCCTACGTAGCCAGCTGAGAGGCCAGAGAACCCGTAGCTCTCTCTTTATTGTTCTCATTTTTCGTAATGTTCTCATTTTAAGCATGAAAGTGCAACATTGAAACATAATTTACAGTGAATATACAGTATATTCATATCATGTAGTATAATATAATATTGTATATTTTTATAGTATCCAAGGGTATGCAATTAATACACAATTGCCATCTATTTAAAAAAAAAAGGTACAGACAAATATTTAGAAAACAGAAAACTCCAGTGCCGATTAAACTGTTATACAGAAACATTGTGCCATTATTCTCATGTGTTTGTGACTTGGCATACCAAAAAAAAAAAAAAAAAAAAAATACAAAGCAGTAATGCATTTAAAAATAGACCAATAAAGTAACATCAGTCTGGAAATGTCAGTACCGTCCTGTCTCCAGTAAACATGACACTGAACAGGTTGAAGGGGAAATTGTGCCTTACACAATTCAGACATTTGAACTTTTTTTTCGCTTCGCTCTTTCTTCTTAAATCTCAGTGGTCCTGACGTTCCACCGTGGTTTTACACATCAAGCATTCCAACGTCTTTTATATTAGTCTCTCAGTAAAGTGTCCGTTCATATTAAAACTAAATATTTGCTATATATATATATATTTATATATATATATTCTTTATACTATACATACAAATTAGCGTGAGTACAGGTTCCTTGAATGGGCAGAGCTGGCGTGTGATTGACTACCCGTATAGCCTGTCAGCATGCTGGGAGAGTACTGTACTTTCACATGACCACAATGGGATTGGACAGACATGGCGCCACACAGACAGACAGATCCAGGAGGAGACGGATGCGAAAAAAAAAAAAAAGACAAGAATGAAAGAAAAATGTCAGTACGCAAATGAATCAAACGGAGTTGCAAACAGTATAAAAGGAAATCACACTTGTAAGGGCTTTATTTTCGTGTCAGTGCAAGAGTACTTTGCTTAACTGATTTGCTTGGTAAAATGTATTATTATTAATTAATTAGGCTTGTAAATGCTGGAGTTTTCCCTGTTTTGACTGTCTACAAGTTAATCTCCATTTGTGCTCTGTAATTATTTTAATGGTCGTAAATGAAGGGACCAGTACAACATTCAAAAATCCAGCTTTTTTTTTTTTTTCCTGTCTTAACATCCACCCCATCCATCCTACTGCCCTTTTCAAATGATATTTAAACCTCCTAAAAATCCATCCAAATTCATTTGAATAACATTACAGTATTAAATTAACATCCCCCCCTCCCCCCCATCATAGACAGTAATATCAGTTTTGCTAAGATACCGATATCAGTTACTTTTGCACTTCGTATAGAGTTGATTGCCTGTGCTGAGTTTCTCTGACCTTCCATTAGCACGTTATGTTTTGTCGTGCTCCCAAAAGATGATCTCTAAAGCGTCCAATAACCCTATATGTGGACATGTGCTGTAAATAAAACCGTAATAGCTTTAATTACTGAATTCTGTTGGAGTAAAGAAATTCGCAATCCGACAAGACCCATGTCGTACCCTGGTGTTCTCTGGTTTTTTTTTTTTTTTTTGATCGGTGCATTAGCCTAATTTCAGACTGCTGCCATTCCAAATAAAAATCATGTACATTTGTATCCAAGTCTCCAGGAATATACTGCACGACCGTTACAACGTCGACATAAAAATCTAGTGACAACCAGTTCAGCTTGGTTATGCCTGACACTTAAAAATTGATCTCAAGCCTTGATCACGAAAATAGGGCCCGTAATGCCTTATCAGAACTCAGGGCTAAATTAGCATTCATTTAAATTCATTCATTTCATTTGTATATTGTTTTACTAATACAGGCCTTATAGATAACAACATACTAGAAATCAGGGTTCAAAATGAAAAATGACGTCATTTTTACGTTTCATCTATTAACATGTGAAAACATTTCGTATGTGGCATCTTCAACAATCCTACTACGTGTTGGCCCCGAACAGATTTCCACTAAGATCCTGTTTGAGTAAATATATACCCAAGACAGGGGGTCATCGACATAACTATGATCTATAAATATAGAAATATTAAAATCCATTCATGATCTTATGAGAACACCACAGTCCTAAAAAAAACAAGTTTGCTCACTGCTTGAAGGTTTATAAAGCCCTTTTGGGGAGGGGATAGGGGGACAGAACCATCGAGAACCCTATCACAGATAATAATAATAAAAAAAAAAAAAAACTAATGGAAATGCCATGAGTCATGATGATGGCACACAGACAGGGGAACTCACAGAGGGGGGTGGGGACTGCCTGTCACTCAGAGGCAGGCTCTCATAACCAGGGTTGCCATTGGAGGAAGTGTTTGGAGTCCTGCATAGAGACACAGAGAGAGGGACGAGGGGAAGGAAAGAGGGAGGAATGGCAGGGAGGGACACAGAGAAGGGCCATGCCACATACAGAGAAAAGTAAGGGACCAAAAAAAAAAAAAAAAACCAGGACCAAGGATGGATAAAGAGAGAGAAAGGGTGGAGGAGAGTTAAAGAGATGAACACACACCTTATACAAGACCTTATTCATTACAATATTCCGTTTGTGAGGGGTCCGACGGGAAAGAAGCAGGCTGATAAGCTAAGGGCAACAGGGAGTGCAAGAGAGTAGTGCGGGAGGGCTCTGAAATGCATTCATTAGGAATGATCTGAATTTTGGCACAAAAACATCTACTCACAAGCCCCCTCCCCCCAACAACATAAATGCACATAAAATACTGCAGCCCAAGCAAAACACAAATCGTGCAAATGCAGTGAAGACAAGCAAAATAAGAGAAAAGTGTGAGAGATGGGTAGGCAGATTGTGGAAGCGCAAATTTGATTTGGGAGAAAAATACTGGAGAGGGTAGGTGTTTTTACCTAAAAACATTCAGTCTGATCGCCTCTGGTGGATTTATGTCTGTCTTGAAAAAAAGGACAGACTGATAGACAGGCACACAGACAGACAGACCTCTGGACTGGGGCTGTTCGTTTGGCTAAGCTGCACTCGACATGTCCACCTGTCTGTGTGTCTGTCTGTGAGAGAGTGTGTGTGTGTGTGGTGTGGTGTGGTGTGGTGTGGTGTGTATCTGTCTGTAAAGATATTTGCAGCTACCTATATGTGTCTGTGCAGACCTGAACAAAAATACAGTACTGTGCAAAAGTCTTAGGCACCTCTAAAGACATTCTGTTAAGCTGAAGGTGTCTTCAAACATAATGAAATGAAAAATATAATAATAATTACTGTATAACCCCCTCCCCCAAAAATTGCCATGTTATGAATTATCCAATAAATCTCTCATAATCTGATAATCTGCCTTCAAGTTTAAAATGGTGCACGTTCTCTAAGGTATGCTGTTGAGCAACATTTTTAGGAAATCGACTGGAGGTTTCAGTCTTTTATGAGAGGTTTTGTACAGCTCTTTTGTCTCAGTCATGTTTTTTTTTTTTTTTTTATCAGAAAAAAAAAAAAAAAAACGAAAATTTCCAAGCTACAATTTTTTTTTTTTTTTGCAGTAGGCATAAAATAGGCATTATCTTTAAATCTTTAGAATAATATATTGTATCTAAGGCATTTGCACTGTACCGTAGTTCTTTGATTGTCAGTAGTAAACAAATGTTGTAAAATGATTGTCAGTGATGAACAAATATATGTCTGTGATTGTCAGTACACCTGTCTACACTTTATATGTTCTTTAAACGTTGAATGGAGTGTCGACTGTTGACATGCTGTCGTGTTGATGTGCACAGCGCTCAACCATGGACTAGAAAGCTGCTCAGCGTCTACTGGCTTCTACACATCTACTGATTTCTAACACTAATTTCTAACACCTTTCTAAAAACTAAATGACATGAAGTCTATGCATGTGATTCTACGTGGGTTGTCTTAAACTCACACTGCATAAAGCGAATGTACATATGTGATCCACTGGCTCATTTTGTCTGTCTGTCTGTGTGTCTGTGCATGTGTTACTCACGGCAACGGAGGTGCACTAGAAAAGGGGGATGTCCAGCCAGCCCCCTGGTAACTATAGAAGGGGGGCAAGGCCCCACGCTGGGACCCCCTGGCCGTCTGTCTACGTGCCTGATGGGAAGTGAAGGGGTCCTCGCTCTCGCTGTCCGAGTCGTCATATTCCTCCGAGTCTCTGCGCCATGAATTGGGGAAATGGGTGAAACAAATGAGTCACAGTACACAAGAACGACGGCATGCAACAAAATGAGTGTTAGCATGCTCCAAAAGAATGACCTTCTAGACGTACACGTAGCAATACCACAAATTGCACATCTGATATTTCCTTTATAACAGAAGTGATTATTCATAAACAGGTCATTTCATGGATTAACCTGTCAGAATTTAATGTATTAATCTGTCTCTTATCAGTTTAATAAAGAGTCCCACTTATTTATGGATTCCTAAATGAAAGCATTCATTTTACATATCTAGGTACATATACACTCGTCGGCCACTTTATTAGGAACACCACGCTAATACTGGGTAGGACCCGTCTTTGCTTACAGGCTCGGTTCTGTGTGGCATGGATTTGAGATACAGGTTAACATGATTGCATCACAAAAACGCTGCAGATTTGTCAGGTGTACATACCTGCTCTGAGTCTTTCATGTTACCTTATACCAAAGGTGCTGTATTTCAGATCTGGCACCTTGGGCGAATGGGTTCATGCCGCTGACACCAAATTCTGACCCTACCAGCTGTTGCAGCAGATTCATCAAACCAGGAAATGTTTTTTCCAATCTTCAACTGTCCAGATTCAGGGAGCCAGGGAGTACTGTAGCCTCAGATTCCGGTTCTTGGCAGACAGGATTGAAACCCCATGTGGTCTTCTGCTATTGTAGTCCATCCACTGTGCTTCTGAGATGCTTTTCAGCTCACCACAGTTGCAAAGAGTGATTATTTGACCTTCCGTATCCTTCCTGTCAACTCAAACCCGCCTGGTCATCCTTTTCTGACATTTTTTTTTGTTTGTTTGTTTGTTTGGTTTTTTTTGCACCATTCTTTATAAATTCTAGTGAAAATTTAAAAAAAAAAAAATCAGTACTCAAGGTTACGGAGATCACAGTTTTTCAGTCATTCTGATATCCGACGTGAACGTTCACTGAAGCCGTACCGGCATGGTTTTCATGCATTATGCTGCTGCCACACGATTGACTGATTGGATAAAAACATGAATGAGGTGTTCCTATTATAGTGACCAGTGAGTGTATACGGTACACATTTGCCGAAATCAACGAGGTCTAGTTAGTAATGTGAAGCGTCCCGCTACCATAACCATGATTTTATTACAAACGACAGCCTTATAACACCAGTAAAGGACACAAAGAGGATAGTTCGTCAGGTGAGGTTTTTTTTTTTTTTTCTTTATTTTTTTGGAGCAAAATCTTTTTCTGAAGATGTCAAGGAAGTGACCATTTGTGGTCACTGTGGTCAGTATATTCATCCATTAGCAAGAATGTTATCATGAGTTATCATTACAAGACATCGTTTTGAAAAGTACAGAAATGAGTGAATAATAATGTAATCCTGTTTGAGAAATACAATTCGGCAAAAACAAACAACAAAAAAACAAAACAAAATTCAATTAGACAATTAGACCACGTTTATGTTACGTCATTCAACACATTTTCCACAAAGAACATTCGTCGTTTAATACAGACCAGCAGAAACAGTTGGGGTTACCTGGAAAAGCTCCTCCAGGCTCCAGGAAGGGAGCAGAGGATGGCTGTGAAAGCCAGAGCAGAGAGAAATGAATACAGTGAGAGATAGAGCAATCCCTCCATCCCATCATAGCACAGGCCTTTCAGAGAGTCAATATAGTCCTGAAAGACAAAGACGGAGACACCGAGAGAGAGGGAGACAGGGAAATAAATCGAGATGCACACATCCTTCATCCAAAACGCATATTATGTCAAAGTAAATGTGCTCTGGGGGAGGCAGGGTTGCCATGGTTACCTTGTTGAGGCTACGGCAGTTGAGCAGCGCCACCAGCTGGTGGAAGTTTCCCTCAGTGGAGTTGAGCATCTGCTGCACCTCCCTCAGCGGCTTCTACAAGGGAAGAGAAGGATGCAGCTAAAAGGCAGCGGCCATTTTCTCACACGCTGAAACCTCCATGCACGGTTTCTGATTTCAGATTTCAATGCGGCGATTTCAGAGACGCGCGACATGTTCACTCACGTCTGCTTTAGGGAAGCGTGGGAGAGCGTCTCGCTCTAAACTGGAGAGGTGGGAGTGAATGCTAGACAAGGCTCTCTGGGACTGGGTCAGCAGCTACAGCCAGTTTAACACACATGTACACACACACACACACACACACACACACTGTTAGAGCCATAGAACTGATCTGGAACAAAACGTCAGCAAAAAGACAAAAATGCTACTTATATATAATATAAACGTGTATATATACTGCTGCAATGTGACACAGGTCCTGATTCAGTTGTCTTCTGTCCACCTTTATGCGTATACAGGTTATTCTCGGAGAAGCATGTTTTGGATTTGGTCCACGTTTGCAAATGCATGTACGTACAAGCACGTGTTTTTTTGTTTTTACATGAAATACTAATGTCCGCACACAATCAAACAGTTCAAGCACATGGTGTGCTTGAAACTGGAAACATTTTAAACATGGTTTTTATTTCGATTAGTGCAAACACGTTCCGAAAAATATTGGCACACCCTTAACACTAATTAAGTCTCTTGCTGTAAAGTCTAACAATGGGATCTTGGTCCATTTATCCATATGAAATACATATTTGAATTAAAATCTCATTTATATTCTTAATTTTATAGCATACGGATGTCCACAGCACAGGTTTACAGTAGGATTCATATTCCCACTGTACCAAATATGTGCTCAGGAAAAAAACTAGGATTTTTTTTTTTTTTTTTTTTTTTTTTTTTTATCTCTAGAGTGCAAAAAAACCCAACACATTTTAATGCAGACATCAGTAGAATGGGCGTTGATTTCTAGCAGGAAATATCTACATTATGGTAAGATGTCAAATCGTAGGTCCTGACAGTCGACTCGGTGGGTGCCATCAGTTCTTGTATCTTAGCATCTTGATAGATCAATATCATCTGTATTATAGTAGAGTGGCTACCTGCTGGAAGGGGCTGGTCATTTTTCTGCTGCAGGTCAAGTAGTAATCCAGGATTTCTGGTGACAGAGACATTTGTTAAGGTGTGTATGTGTGTGTGTGTGTGTGTGTGTGTGTGTGTGTGTGTGTGTGTGTGTGTGTGTGTGCGCGCGTGTGTGTGTGTGTGAGGGGATGTTTTCGTAT
>JAOVYU010000056.1:27095749-27106374 GCA_025674565.1 Synodontis membranacea | reverse complement strand
TATTATTTTTTTTTTTTTGATGGATTTTAATTTTGATGGATCATCTTTACCAAGGGTGTCTCAGTAATTCTTTGGGGCATTATGTATAATCAAGTGGACTGCCACAGATCATGGGTCAGAAGTCAAGAGCACAGCAGTTTAATCCATGCATAGGATCCCTTCTGCTCTTCCGGATTCCATGTGCACGCGTACAAAAATAAACATGCAAACATTAGTTCTGCTTTACTTACTCTATATGCACACACTCAAATTTGTGCATCTCTAATGTAAATGTGCTCTTCCTGTGTTTTATTCATTTTCTGGGCAACAGTGTCGTACCAGGTCACAATGACAATCTGGGAGAAAGCATTTTTTCCCCATGGTAACCAGAAATTACCTGGTGACCTCAGTTAATTATTGCATAATATTTCTGCTGAAGCATATGCAAAAACAAGTGCGAGTAGAGAGCATTTTGTAACTCGAGAAGAGATTGTGATCATGCTCATGGATAATCTATCGTGCTCTCGCTGTTATCTCAGCAACGCGTTCTCGCTTGTGCTTCCATTGTGCCACGTTCTGCAGTTTCTCTTATTTGATCTATTCTCTGTATCGTTCCTCTCTCTACTTTCCTCTTTTGTCTCCTCTCAGTCTGGGCAGCCAGTGGCCAGCTTCAAGCAGCACAGTGCCCCTATCACATCCGTGGAATGGAGCCCCATGGACTCCAGCGTGTTTGCCGCCTCTGGAGCAGACGATGTCATCAGCCAATGGGATCTGTCGGTGGAGTCGTGTGACATGAGCGAGCAGGCCGACGGCTTGAAGAAGCTCCCGCCACAGCTGCTGTTCTTGCATCAGGGCCAGACAGAGGTCAAGGAGCTCCACTGGCACGCACAGATCCAGGGAACTCTCATCTCCACTGCACTGTCAGGATTCAATGTGTTCAGGACTATTTCAGTGTAAAAGGGAAAGAAGTGCATGTGGGTGTGCTTTTGTGCCTTATGACAATAGTAGAAATGTATTCAGTTCCATCATCATGGCAGTGATAATTTTTTTTCCCCATTTTGACACTTGTTTCTAGATCCTCTCTACTATGTGTAAAATATAGACCATTAGAAAGGTCTTGATACTCTTCATTTAGATCCTACACAGAAACTGGTGAGCTCAGCTGGTACTCTAGGTGACAGGCAGCCAGTGTAAACACAGCTGTGTGTCCTAGATTAGAAGTTCAATCCAGCTACACTGCTCAACTGCATGTTGAGAAATGCCTTTACCATTTTTTTGTACTAATGTTCATGGAGTCTTCTGTGTGTACCAAGAATCAGTTATTTATTGGTGCAAGATTAAATGCAGATGATGCCAGTTTTCCATGGCAGAGAGCCAAAATTATCCATTACCTTCTCCTGTGAGTTTGAGTGACAGTAACCAACTGTAGACATTTGTGAGGTTGTGTATGCGAAAGAGGGTAGTTTGTGCTTTCCTCCAAGAGTGTTCACCCTCTAATGTACCGTGAGCAGCAGTTGGAAAAGATACAGTGTCTGGCTTCATGTCTTCCAAAGGACGCCATGTGAGCCTTTACACCCCCCCCCCCCCCTTCCCGGTTGACAGTGACTATTATAGGGGAGAGCTAGTGAGCAGACAGGAATCGACAGATGACCAAAAATGGTATAAAATTAAAAGACGAACTGGTTCACGTTGCGATTGCAACAGATGCTTATGAAGACAAGCGCGATGCAACAAGAAACCTTCACCTGTCACTGCTTGATGCAGAAGCTTGTACTCCTGTATGGATCTCTTAAAGACTTAAAGACATTATTTTTATCTTTGACCCTGAAACTGAAATGAGATGTCTTTTTTGTCATACTCTCACGAGGCCTCGTGTTCATGGACACAATAAAGGACCTTGACTGCGGCAAGATATGCTTGTATGTTTTTTTTTTGAGTGGTAAGGATTTTGCAGATGTGGAACTAGAGGCTTCTCAGTGCATGGTAGGAGCAGGTTACTCCAGTAATGACTTTAAATAGTTTGAACTACCTGAACACAAAAAACTAGTGGCTGTAATACACTATAGGGCCAAAAGTATGTGGACACCTGACCATCACACCCACGCCCCCTTCTCCTCCTCCTCCTTCCCATTTCGGCTATTCCCAACTGGGGTCGCCACAGCGGATCTTTTTGTCCGCATTTGGCAGAGTTTTTAACGCCCAATGCCCTTCCTGACACAGCCCTCCCCATTTATCCGGGCTTGGGACCGGCATGCAGGCATACACCAGAGTGTGCACTCCCTTGTGGCTGGGTCTTTGTACAGCACCCAGCCTTCTCTGGATGTCTCCCATCCAAGTACTAACCAAGCCCGCCCCTGCTTAGCTGCTTAGATCAGGCACCCCCAGGGCAGCATGGCTGTACGACCATCACACCCACACGTCGTTCTCCAAACTACTGCCGCAAAATTGGAAACATAAATGCTTAGAATGTTTTTGTATGCTGTGGCGTTAAAGATTTCCCTTCACTGGAACGAAGAGGCCCTAACATGTTCCAGCATGACAATGCCACTGTGCACAAAGCGAGCTCCATAAAGACATGGTTTGTCAAGGTTGGAGTGAAAGATCATCAGTGCCTGACCACAGCAATGGTCTGGTAGCTGTATGGGGAGAAATTCCCACTGCAACATTCCCAAAATCTACTGGAAAGCATTCCCAGAAAGAGTGGAGGCTATTATTAGCAGCAAAGCAGGACTAACTTTGGAATTATAAGTTAGCGAGCACATAGGGGAATGATTGTCAGGTGTCCACATAGTTTTGGTCATGTAGTGTACTTTGGGAAGTATTTTGGCGGTATACTTGTTCTCTTAAGAGGGGACTCAATACAAAGTTCTGGTCTTTATCTTAGATGAAGCATTTTGATCCTGATGAAAGTGGTCTATTGCAGGATGACAATATCCCCATTCACTGGTCACGAGGGTTCACTGAACAGCCCGATGAGAATGAAACGGTCACCAGATTTCAGTGCAGTTGAACGTCTGTGGGAGATTCTGGACTAATATATTAGACAGCGCTCTCAACCATCATCATCATAAAAACACCAGCTGACGGAATATCTTTCAGGAGGTTTATCTCTCCAGTACAGGCCCAGAGACTAGTATTTATGCCAAGATGCGTTTAAGCTGTTCTGGAAGCTCATAGTCGTCCAACATCTTAGTAAGACGCGAAGTTTTTCCTTTAATATATCAGCTGTCTTTAGCAGCAGACCAGATGGTGCAGACGGTGTGACTGAAGAATTAGGGAAACTGTAAAACCTGGCTTGGAACTGTAAAGAATGTGACAAGTTCTAAGGTATTAAACACATTAAGATGTTTTTTTTTTTTTTCATTCCCTGTTAAAAGTATTAGACACCCTCATTTATTTTAAACCGGTTGCAGTTTATCATTTTGTGCATGAATGATTTTCTTGGGCTTTCTAAAGCACAGCAAAAGATATTCACTTTTTTTTTTTATAAAAGTTTTTGTTTTATTACTTTACCACTGCATTGTGCCTGAGGTTACTGAGTGCAGTTGGGAGAATTCACACTTTAGCATTACTGAGAAATAAGGACAATCGAAAGAAAAGGCAGTAATAGGAAGTAAAGAAATATATTTATTATTGCAGATCTCAGGATCAGAAAGATAATGTCAATACCAATTGCATCACATATATATGAAGTGCAGGGTTCCATAGTGTACACATACATGCAGGTACTTCAAGGGCTTACAGGCAGAACTGGTCTGACAAATCGTTTCAATAAAACTGCAGAACATTGTTGTGCTCTCTGCTCTACTATATCCTAATCAAACAGTGGTTACCGAACTAATTTACACAACTGATTGTCATTAGCTAAACAAAAAAAAAAAAAAAAGGACCTGGTTTCGGTTTGGCCATTCACAGTCGATGGTATATACAGGCTTTGCTTGCCTTTAAATAATGAATTCGAGGGAAAAAATTGAACTAAATTTCACCTGAAA
The DNA here is from genome assembly GCA_025674565.1 of Synodontis membranacea. Lineage (NCBI taxonomy): Eukaryota > Metazoa > Chordata > Actinopteri > Siluriformes > Mochokidae > Synodontis > Synodontis membranacea. The sequence goes on along the minus strand of JAOVYU010000056.1, from coordinate 27,102,403 downwards.
AATCTGGCAGGTGTTTAACCAGGACCATGTGGAGTGATTTACCAGTTAACAGAAGGTTGGTAATAAAAGTGAAATTAAAGAGGCCGTAGGATTCTGGGAAGGGTGCACAGGGACCCCTTTAAGTTACAGGGATAAAAAAAAAAAAAAAAACATTTTGTGCATTCTGGTTTCAGAGAAATTCTACGGTTTAGACTTTTGAACTTGAACTTGAACTTAGAATATGAACTAATTGCACCAGTTTTGGCTTTGTTTTTTGCCTCTGGAACGCTGGCTACATTTAAAAAAAAAAAAACCCCAAAAAACTTGTAATATCCTGCTTGAAAATGACATCGGAACAAATATTTATAGACGGGAATGTAGCCATGCAGTTTTCCGCTCAAAACACATCTTTGCCAGCATAGCTGTGATCAGATTTTCCTAATGCCTATTACAAAATCTGCCTGTATGGTTTCAACTAGTCTGCTAAAGGATCACAGTGTGGAATCGAAAGGCTGTGCAAAGGGTTATACATTACAATAAGTAAGTGGTTTCAAATGACTGAAGTGGCGTTAAAATTTGGGGTCGGGATTTACAAAAGACATGTTCACTCCTCTTCCAGCTGATCTGACTACATAATAGTGGACGATATACAAAGCAGAGCCATAGATAATATATATTCTTTGAAAAATGATTCACCTGTCTAAGGATTCAAAAGAAAAAAAACATCCCAAGAACAAATTGTCAGGTGTTTAATCATCATCATTATATAAAGTGTATTTACAAGTAAATAGATGGTTATTTTAGAAAAGGAGATGTTTAAGACATGGTTTTTGAAAGAAAAAAACAAACAAACATTTTTTTTATAAAGTCATGCAGTTTGCTACTTAAAACAATTTTTGTGACATTAAGCAGTAATGCAACTTGTCCACAATTACCTCCCAAAAAAAAATAATAATAAAATAAATCCAGTTAAAACCAATAGGCAGTTCTCCAGCTTTCCAGATTTGGCTCTAAAGTTTTATTTCAGATGGAAAACACAGGCTTTTTAATAGGTAAGTGGTCTCTGTGAGACATGTAAACTCCAATGACTGGCTATTAAAATAGACAGATATGACCGAAGTAATTTTATAAGCAGGCACGTAGTTATTTAAAGCGGTATGAGCACACTGATTCGTCCTCTGCTGGACCCAACTAGGCACGTGCTGATCATTGACCAAACAATACACCTTCTGTCACAATCTCGCAACCTTTCCATTTATCAAAGCAGAGAAGTGTTTGAGTGAATACGCAAACGTCACGTGCGCTAAGAACTGCAAGTGACGACGACACCGAGTATCCTCAATGTAATGCCGCTAAGAGATGTAGTAAAAATGTACAGATAACTATAAAGTCGTTTTTAACGTTAAATTAGTTAACAGCATTTTAAAGTAGCTTTTCCAACTGACGTGTTTTCGACGTCCTTGCAGCATGTTCCCTATCAGGATACTACATTTTCTCCCCATGTACCTTAAACTTAGACAGCAGATACCAGGTTGTGTGTCAGATTACACCAACGTCCCTAGGAGTGTAGAAGAGCAATAGCAATAAGCACGATATCAAACTGTGTCAGTGACAGTAAACCGAGCACCTGCGATCTATAAGCACGACGTCCACCCACTGTTTCTTCCACCCATTGTGTTTGTCACTCCCACAGGAACACCCAGAATTCCCCAGTAAAATCTTCACAACTCACGCACATAGCTCAGTTAAGACCAGCTCTGGCTTTTTTTTTTTTCCTTCTTCTTCTTTTTTTTTTTAATGCCACTGTGAATATTAAATCAACATCAACCAACATGTTTTTACCTTAGGAACAACATACTTGCTGATAATGTTATACATAGATACCACAATTCACTCATGTATTTCCATTACAGAACTAACAAAACATTAATTAGAATAAATTTGTTTAAGTAAATGAAAGCCTCTCACTTTATTTTTGGCCTATACTATTAAAAAAAATAATAATAAAAATTATAATAATATGATGTTTCTTTAAAAACAGACTAATACGCTAAAAGATTTTTGAACCAACGTTTGTGAAATACTGGTATTTAGCTCAACCTGTATCGAGGTGATTTATTAAACTGCAAAAACAGATCGCATTTCTACCGTTTAACATTCCCAAGTAATATGTTATGAAATTTAAGAGATACCATTATAACAATGCATGATAACAAAGTTATTAAACCTACAATATTTGTTTCCATCAAATCAGGACTGTTTCATAATATTAAATACTAAATTCCATTGTCTAAGGCTTTATTGGGACTAATAGTACTAACAGAAATATAATCTCTTTATAATACTACAGTTCTACCCCTGACATTGTTTTTCATGACAAACTATTGTTTACCTTAGTGCTTCGAAAAAGCTTTTTTTTTTTTTTTTTTTTTTTTTATAAACATTTTGCAACCTCTATTTGTGTGTAACCTTTCTTTCTGCTAACTAACAAGTCCAGTTCCTCCTGTTTCGTAGAGTTATTTTCACTTTGGTAGTTTCTCCCTTTTATATGTTACTCAGAAAAGCATTTTGTGCATACTTTTCTCTGCTTGGTCTTTACATACCCATATTGTTAGACTCCTAAAGGCCAATCTCATCATCGGACTCATCCTCAAACGTATAGCCCTGCTCTCCTGCACCGCCCTCTTCGTCTGAATCTGACTCTGACAGATGGTCCTCCTCTCTCCTCCTGTCCAGTGGGGAAATGCCTTCATATTCCGAGCTCACTGAAGAAGAAGGACTGGAACTGATATCTGGCCGGTGATTCGTCAGCTCTGGTTTCACTGCTGTTTTATAAGCCGTTCCTTCAGCCCTCACCTCCATCCCTCCTACTGGACTTGTACTCGTTTCCGTCTCACGCTCCAGCTCTAATTCACCACCTACATACTGCCGACCCACGATCTCCTCCTTTTTGTCGCTAAATCGCACCTTGGGCCGGATCCCCTTCGATTTGATCCCATTGACATCATTTAGATGCTCCTCCCCTCTGCTCAGACTGTCTATCCTCTTCTCCTTCAGGTCATTGCTTGCACCATTGGGTGATTTCCCACCATCTGCACTGCTCTTACTGGAAAGAAACACTTCTCCTTCGCCTTCATTGCCTGTTGTCCACTTGCTGCCCAAACCCAGTCCATCCATTACTCCCAGCACATCTCCCAAAATGGATGGCCCCAGGTCTAGGTCCAGATCGAAGGACGAGACTGATTCGGAATGCTGGAGTTCTGTAAATGGTTCATCAGGGGGATAAGCTTCGTGCTTGCTGTCAGCTTCATGATTTAGCCTCGCTTCTGTGGGATCAACAGTGGTGGCCTCCACAGGAGATGTGATGGACTTAAAAGACTCTTTGTTAGAAGGTCCATGACTGGACAAGAAGGAGGTGTCTCCGAAGGCATCTCCACCACGGCCGATGTGCATGGTGTGGCGAAAGTCACCCAGCGGGGCAGAGATCATGGTGGGATCCAGGCGGTGAGCCCGGCCCGTCTTGTGCAGCGGCATTGGAACTGAAATAAAAGACAAGGGTTGATATCACACCCTGTTACATTACAGTACTTAAAACACAGCCCAGCATTAAAGCTGATTCTTAAAGAGGATATCACATGCTTACATAAAAAAAAGCAAATAATTATGTTAGTTAATTAATTTCCACTTTAAATGCCACGAATCCAAGCCCTCAAGAACCATTTCCTTTACTTAGTATCCATTTTCTTATAATGATTTAACTGTCTGATATCATGACTGCTATTTCAAGTAGCAGACAATTGAGTCAATTGTGTCTTTTTAAAAAAAAAAAAAAAAAAAAAATACCCTGCAAACTCTCTACTGCCTCATTCTTAATGTCACTGCTGTTCTTTTGCCTTTTTAATCACTAAGTTCATCTTGTTAGAATTTTTGTTGTTGTTGTCGTTTTGGCAACAACGGTTTTAATCACAAAGTTTTAGACTGCCAATAAAGCATAAGACATTTAAATCTAGCCAGGATGATGCAATGCAGACAAGCTTAATACGCACATCAAGGGTGAGAAAGAGCTGACTGAGAGGTGATGCCGAAGCCATGCTCAGACTTGTGAGACATGCGAAATACTAAAACATAGTTTTGGATTCTGCCCCTGGGGCTTGAGCAAGCCAAGCAAACACATAGAGACACACTCTCACACACACACACACACACACACAACTGAAACAGATATTATGAAACCCTCCAGTGTTGATAGAGCTCTTCTAATGAAATGAAGTTCTCAGGACCATTAGAAACTGGTTACGTTAGAGACAGGCAAAGTAGTAGATACATTTCTCATTTAATTATAACAATCCAAATAATGCATTTTGGTGTAATCATATTTTAGAATTCCCAAAAGGCACAGGGGAAATGAACAGTTTTTAGCTAAATTAAATTGTACTAACATAACATCCTCTATATGACTGTCATTTCTTTTTAAACATACACAGACTTTGTAAACACACACACACACGCCTAACAAGCTGGGATAAGCGAAGAGAAGAATTTCACAGTGCAGTAATATATATGTGACAAATAAAGGCTTCATCTTCTTCTTCTTCTTCTTCACAGTAGCACATCTCTTATGAACTCGCGCAAACAAATCTCAATCTTCGCGCTGCTTCCATGTGAACGATTTCATATCACATATACATATATAAAACTATGTATGAATCATTTCGGAAGCCATTTTTTTCTAAAACGTCTTCATTTCCTCAGTGTACCAGTGAAAGACCAGATAACATGGATCTTAACTGGTAACGGTGAACTATTAAAATGACAGAAATTACAGAATAACCGGTTAGTCTCTGCAGGACGCAGGTCAAACTAAACTGCATCCATTCCAAAAACAAACAAACAAACAAACAATCAAACAAACAACCCCCCCCCCCCCGTTATTCAGCTTATTTTTTGATATTTCCCCTGTAATTCATGTTCGAATGAAGCAATGTGCCTGTGTGTTTTAAGAATCGCTTCTAGATGAAACACAGGTCCCTTGGCCCACTCAGCTCGACATGGTGCAGAATGGACCTTACTTGTTAGGAAAAGCAGAATGCAAATGAAAACGACAGCAACCTACAAAGAAAGGGCACAATTGTGTAAGTCTGTACGAGTGGCTCCGCTGGACCTTCTCATGAGAAGAAACACCAGGTAGAAGAAACGGTCCAGTGAAGAATCCCAGTACTGTAAGGCTTTTACACAGAACACTGGAAACGCACTGAACTTTAGACTCTTTTGAAAAAGCATAATGAGGGCCAAAAAAATAAAAAATAAAATAGAAATGTAGTCGAAGACATTTCTGGGATAATGATACAGTGTTACTTCTGGGTCGTCCTGTATCACCTTTCTCCTGGAGTGCTGGACTGTTTCTGTTGCGCTGTAGCTGAAAAGCGCCATGTTTGTTACCTGGACGGTGACGCTTCAACAACACCAACAGCTGGAGCGAGAAGACAAGCAACAGCTTTACCACAAACTCCCTTTCAACACAGAAGGGAAAGATACCCCACGAGCCTCTCTACATTTAGACAACTCTAACTCGCATGTAGTAATAATAAATAAATAAATAAATAATTATTTTTTTTTTTTTAAAGTTGTGAACAGAGTATCAAGTTAATCTGCTGTTCATTAAGTTTGTGTGTCCGGAATGTGTATTGATCACACACTATTCCCTTAACCCATTACTCCCTTCGAGTCTTCCTAAGGAACTGGTTAGATTTTTTTTTTTCTTTTTTAAGCTACAGCTGGAAAGTTCATACAGAAGGAAAGAAAGGAGGGCGACAGGAAAAGTGGCTGCGCCCCTCGGGAGTTTTTTTTCTTTTTTTTTTCTTTTCTGGAGTTACAAAATAATACTCTGTAAACAAGGAGAAGGAAAAAAAATAAACAACAACAACACTCACTTAGACAAATATGTTAAGATACTCCTTAATCCTATTCACACTCCGAGTTCTTCTTAAACAGCTTCAATCCTAAACTCTTGTTTTTCCCTCGTAGCTCATTTCTTGGCGGTGCTCTCTCTCTCTCTCTCTCTTTCTTTTTTCTTTTTTTTTTCCTCTCTCCCTCCTCTCTGGGATGGGCAAGGAAGTGACGCGACTTTTATTAGGGAGCCTTTGCCATTGAACAGAATGGAAAATGCAAGGCTCGCGTCCCAAACCGCATACTAGCGCACTAAACAGTATGCGCAGAAAGAGCATTTCTTTGGTTTGTTTTTCTCTCCCGCGCTTGTTTAGTGCGCCAGGACGCGCACGTAGCGCAGGGCAGCTGTTTCCCGCCTTTTAATATCGAGCATTTCACAGACCTCACGATCTCTTATAAAAATCTTTTTTTTTTTTTTTTTTTTAATGACTTGTAAGGTAATAGACATGTGTTTTATGGAGTTGTTTAATTGTGTAATAGTGTGCGTCTGAGTCAGGGCTTTTTAGGCTCGTAGGTGTGAGGTTTCAATTGCTGCTGGTTCGAATCCAGCTTTGCGGCATTCTGTCTTCTTCTGCATAGTCTACATAGTTCTGCAGAGAAAAGTTGTCTCACGAAAACCCTTTCCTTTTTTTTTTTTTGAGGTGTTTATAGGTGAACATTTAAATAATGATTTTCAATGCCATCGGTGTTGTTTCTGAAGCTGTTACATCTTCTCACACCTTATATATA
>JAOVYU010000056.1:27038425-27049342 GCA_025674565.1 Synodontis membranacea | reverse complement strand
ATAGAATTAGTTGATTGGAGTCCACCGGCATGCAAATAGAAAAGTGTTACACTGTCTAAATACTGTATTAATATGCCTGTTTGTGGAAAAACAGTTTTCTGTTCCTGAATTTGTTTTTGTTTAATTAACCTTTGTGTAACAATAATTAAAAAAAAACACCTTTTTACATAAATATAATGCATAAATAATACTGTTAAAATCTCAATGAACTCCATTAGAAATCCATGTTGTAACACTATGAAGTGTGGGAAAGTGAAAAGTGAATATGAATGCATACATGTACACTTTTACAGTACATGGTACTTCGAATCTTTTTGTACAGTTTTGGGATCCTTAGGAACAAAAAAGAGTTTAATTGAAATGCTGTCTGATAGGGAAATAGAGCAATTTCATCTAATATATAAGGGTTCCCCCAAACAGATAATTATAGAACCCTTGAGAATTTTAGGTAAAGCACAAAAGGAAAAGTAGAGAAACCATATGACTGTAACGGCTTTCTGGTTTTGCTTACCATATTAATGTAGAGCACTGAATGCCAAGCCATTTTATACTTAAACTAAATCTGTAGCAAAACAATAATCCAGTATAGTCATGACCTTTTTTCTTACTTATTTGTAAGTGTTTTGAGAAGTATGGATACTGATGTACAGAGAAACTAAATTGCAAGGAGCCACTAGTTCTGATGTCGCCCTCTTGTGGAGCATTTTACTAAAATCCTGGATATTTTTGAATTCCCCAGTTTGTTTCACATGGGGTAGATATTTTATGACCAGTGGCATTGACATCTTAGATCTTTACCTTTTCTCTAATAAAATTCATATTTAAAAAAAAACAAAAAAAAAAACTACTTTTTTACAAGGGCCAACAGCATGAGAATAGTATGGTTCAGTTGTTATTAAATTAAATTTTTAACTTTAGTGTTACAGAAATTATATTAAAACAAATTTTCAATTTGTCAGTTTGGAAATCGAGATGCTAACAAAATATCTGATTATTTTCTGGCAAAGATACATGACCATTACATTAGTGGAGCCATTACACAAGTAAACTCACCTAATCAAATGTTTACACCTTGACTGTTTAAACAAATGTACATAATATTGCAATTATAGGAATGATCTATAAAGCACTGTGATGCATTATGATTATTACTATTATTATTATTACTATTATTATTATTATTATTATTATTATTATTATTATTATTATTATGCCTTGTTATGATTTACATTTCCATTAAATTACAAATCTGGAGTTCAGATCCACTTGCAGTTCATATAATACAATTAAAAACATAAAACAACACCATGGTCAAAATGACTGAGAAGAAAATGTATCCTCATTCTGATGTTTCATGTTGGATAACTGTTTGAATGTGAAGGTGTGTAAGTGTGGACACTAAGTGAGTGTAGAGATATTGCACTTTATCGTTGTGTGTTTGCTGGGGAATTTGGTTACATATTCTAGTTAAAAACAATCACCAATTCTTTACAAATGAATCTCACTCAGCTGAACCTTCATATGGAGTGCCATTGACAAGGGTGTTTTTTTGTTTGATTGTTGTTGTTGTTGTTGTTGTTGTTGTTTTTGTCTTATTGTCCCTTATAAGTACCAAGGCCTAAGAAGGGCTTGCACAGGAATATTATAATAAAATAATGTTCCGAGCAAGAGAGGCTGTAAACTTCATCTTTAATAAACCACAGCCAGGCTTTCATTTATCAGGGCTTATTTCATTTTACTTACTTACATCAGCTGTGTCTGTGAAGATGAATAATACACTTTTTAAAAATAAATAAATAAATAAATAAATAAATAAAACTGCTAAGTATTACACAGGGAAAAGAATCACTAGGCTGGAATGAACGAGCTAAAGAATCGAATCATTTGAACTTGATTCACTAAAATCACTGAAATGAATCATTCTGGAACATCAGATGGCTCGTTTTGGATCCGCTGACATTGGCCCCGCCCATTCAAGCATCCCATTGGTGTTTAACGAGGAAGCCCATCCACGTCCGATAGCTCTAACCAATGAGATCCTCTGACGTCATATTACGCATCCCGAGTACGCTCCTTGACGGAGGAGTCGCAAAGCCTGTCGGGATTTGAAGGGTACAAGTAGTCGTATCAAACCTGGTTCCAATAAGATAAAAACTACAATACCCAAAAGCCCCTACTGCCATAGCTTTTTTTTTTTTTTTTTTTTAATGTCACTCGGCAGGTAAAATAAAACTGCACTCGCAGTTGGCAGAGCAGTGTTTTGGCACTGTCATTAGCTGGAGGCAAGGACGAGAACAACATGGTAAGATATTTATATTTATATTTATATTTATATTTATATTTATATTTATTTGAAGGTTTCAGAAACTATTCTTTTCATTATTTAATTTCTATCCAAGTCAGGTTTTGTCTTGCAGCTTTGTAGAGAAGATACTGTCAGCCTGTACAGATTTAATTTTCACCAAAAAAAATAGGATGACATTAAAATTCACGTTCATGAACATCTCATTTAATAATAACAATAGTCTTGAAGGTGGATATATTTTGAGGAAATCTTCACCTCAATGCCTTGTGCATGCTCTCATTTCAGGGAGACAGCAGCGGCACTAAAGCTCTGCACTTGTCAGACCCACAACTTTTTGACAGATACTTTGAGAAGCTGCTGTGTGAGTTGACTGAGCAGGATTTCACAGACCCAGTACTTGCTGATGCTCTTAGCAGGCTCAGAGAGGTAAGTTCTGCCTTCCTCCTTCTGAAGGAGGTGTTGAAAGATTCTGGTTCTTCTCCTCCTCTTGCATCCTTCCACAGTCATGCAGTAAGGAAAGTTGTAGAGCCCATAAGGATAAGTAGAATCCAATGGTCAGGGTATCGTTACGTGAACACGATTAGTCACCATAAACCGTGTAGCCTAATAAGAGAGTTCATCAATTCATTTGTTCAATTCAGTGTTCATGTTTTATTACACAGCAGCGGACAATTATGGAGAAAGAAAACTCATCTTGAGTATTACATCCAGTACAGTTATCCTAGACCTCTTTCTAGACCTTAAAATATGAACATTCAGAAAACTTTATGGAAAAGTATGAATGTCCCACTGTCAAAATCAGACTAATAAGGTTTGTTGTCTTTAGAGCAGCGGTCCCTTTCATGCATGAAAATGTTTCCACGGCCCGGGTAGAGGGTCGGGGGTTTGCGTAGCGGGTGTGGAGCTTGTGGATCAAGTGTTGCGATGAACCCGTAACTTGGGTAGGAATCTTGGTATTTTCATTTAAATGCAGCTTTCTTTTTGCTGGCAGTCCCATTCTGGCCCTTCTGCGGTCCCTTCGTTTGCCCATTCCTTCCCGAGAAAGCTCCACAGTGAATAATTTTGTTTGGCTCATTTTTTTTCAAGGGTTACTTGTGTCGCTGATGTGTGAAATGGCGTGCCAGAGTCAAGTGCGGTAGTGAGGCAAAGGCAGAAACAGTTGTTTTTCAAAATAATATCTGCAAGACTAATGAAAGAAAAACAACCATAATTTAAACCACGAAATCTTTTCTTTGCGACCCGGTACCAAATGATCAATGGACCAGTACCGGAGGTTGGGGACCTCTGCTCTAGACAATCAGATTTTTTTTTTTTTTCATGTGGAAAGGGCAAGAACAAAATACCAAAAGAAGTAAAAAATATCCTGTGATGAGTCAAAAATGAGGAGTCCAACAGGAAGAAAGATCAAGAGGAGTTCATATCCAAGGACCTTTTTAACAAAGCAATATCAGAATCAGATCAGGGGATTAAACTAAAGTTTATATAGTGGAATGCATAATCTTTCAGTAGTTGTAAGTGTTATATGCCTGTTTTAGAGTCTGGCAATAGTTTATAGAGCTCTCTGGTCTTTAGGTACTGCAGTACAATGCCACAGGAGGAAAGAGGAACCGTGGCTTGTCTGTAGTTGGCTCACTGCGTGAATTGGTCCCGCTGTCCAAGCTATCACCCGAAGAAGTGGAGCGTGCCCTGTTGGTCGGATGGTGCATTGAACTGGTAAGTGGTGAATTGTATATTTTCCTTGTCCTGTCTTTTCTTTTCCTTTTCCTGTCCTTACTTTCCTTTTTTGTCTCCCTATAAACATTCTATATTAATATGTCTATGGGAGAATAATCAGGCACTTCTGTAATTTGCCCTAGGAGCTTCTGGCAAATCCCATAAATGTAAATAGAATTTATTTCTTTTCACCTCTTTAGCTGCAAGCTTTCTTCTTGGTAGCAGATGATATAATGGATGCATCAGTAACACGGCGAGGTCAGCCATGCTGGTATAAGAAGGTAAGCCTTAGTAACCCGTATAGCTTTCCTTCCTGAAATAGTAATAACCGGATATTCCTGTATAAATAAACTGTACATGATAACTGGCAGCCATGCATTACATGTAATTTTATTTAGCACTTTAATATTTAACCCTTATCATAAAAGAGTGCAGTTCTTTTTTTCTGGCATTGTGTTTTATGTAGTCAGGGGAGTATGTTTTAAATGAGGAAGATAAAAAATTAAAAGAAACTTGGTAACATGGCTCAAGCCAGGGAGAACCTGGAGGAAACTCGTGTGGACGCTGCGACAACACACACTGTACAGTCAGTTACCAAACATAGGATGAAACCTAGGGCCCTTACCAACAGCACCACCATGCCGTCTAGTCAATGATATATTTGCAAATAGAAAGGTAAAAAATTTAATAAATTGCTTACTTCATAGCCATAGCCACAGACCAGTCAAGGTGCCCATGCTGACCCCTGTCCACTGCCGAAAGCACCAACAATGGGCACATGAGCATCAGAACTGGACCACAGAGCAATGGAAGAAGGTGGCCTTGACAAACACAATATTAGGAAGGTGGTCATACTGTTATGCCTGATCGGTGTATAATTGCAGAAATGTAATGAGTATACACTCACTGAGCACTTTATTAGGTACACCTAACGGTTGAGGTATTTGTCTAATCTAAGAATCTAAGCCAATTTTGTGACATCAAATCATACAGATACAGGCCAGTAGCTTCAGTTAATGTTCCCATCAACTATGATAATGGGGGAAAAATGTGATTTTGATCATGGTATGATTGTTGGTGCCAGACAGGCTAGTGTATTTCTACAGATGCAGATCTCCTGGGATTTTTGTAAACAACAGTCTCTGGAGTCTACTCAAAATGAATAAAGAAAAAACATTCAGTGAGCAGTAGTTCTGCAGACACCATGTTGATGAGAGGTTTTGAAGACTGTTTTGAGCTGACAGAAAGACTACAATAATCAGATAAACACTTTGTACAATTGTGGTGAGCAGAAAAGCATAGCAGAATTTAAATTTATATATACTTATAATTTTCGCCTGAGATGAACTTGATTAGAGCTGAGCACTGAAGACTAACCATATGGCTAAGATGGAGGAATATTGACCACAGCTCATTTAAAACCGATGAAACTGTACTGATGCCATCAAACACATTTCCCTTTTTTTCTTTGATGCTTTGTTGCAAAAGACATTTGTTGAAAATGGAACTTTAGGAGAGTACCTGTTTGGAGATTCTGGGATTGTGTTACAAAGTGCTCTTAATGCAGAGTGCAGTATTAGATTACTGATTTATGTCCGTTTTTTTTTATCTGTCAGGAAGGCATTGGCCTGGATGCTATTAATGATGCTTTTCTCCTGGAGGGGTCAATCTACCGCCTTCTGCGTAGGCATTGCAGAAGCCAGCCCTACTATGTCAATTTGTTGGAGCTTTTTACTGAGGTGGAAATCCTCCATAATTCAGTTCATAAACAATCTTTATATATGTGCTTTGTGAAATCACATCCAAATGCTCAGTGATTAACACACTGAAGATGTGCTTAGTCATGCTCTTAACTGTTATTTGCTGCAGACATCGTTTCAGACAGAGCTGGGCCAAGCCCTCGATCTGATGACTGCTCCCCCGAAGAAGATCGACTTAAACCGTTTTACTGTGGACAGGTGAGCCAGTGAGACTGTATATATATTGTTTATGCTTGGTAGAAGGGAAAATGTAACTGAGGAGTGAGAAATAATATAAACATTTTGGCATCTTGCACTGCATATTAATAACTAGCATGGAATGTGTCAGTGTGTGTCATGTGCAATGTATTCTGTCTTTTGATTTTAATGGATTTGTTTTTGTGCCAGGTATAAAGCCATAGTGAAGTACAAGACTGCGTTCTACTCTTTTTATCTTCCAGTGGCCGCAGCCATGTACATGGTGAGTCTGAGATTCATCTAGCACCTTATATAAAAAGATAAAATAGAATAATAATAATAATAGTTTGTGTTGTCATACTTTTTTTACTATGTTACCTCATCAAAAACTCTTAGTCAATAAAATATTATAAGGATGTATTTATTAATTAAGACTTCAAAGCACTTGTAAATCACCTGAGTGATCACCAAATGCCATGAATGTAAATGTAAAACTTAGCAGTGCAATAGTTCATCAAATTCATAAAGAGTCCTTAATTAATCCAAACAGTATGTAATGGAATAAGATTTCAAATGTATACATGGTGTGGCTATTAAATAACGATCCTGAGCAGTCCAGATGTTTACGATCCTGAGAAAAAACGGCAGTCAATGCACTGTTCAAGCACAGATCGGCACTCAATGCACTCAGGTTCAAGGCCATGTTAATTGTTTTCTTTGACATTAAGGGTGTAAATATGGAGAATTAGGTTCCCGATGGAGTAACAACGAACCAACACTATTACCAAAAGATTCGCAAAACTTTTCAAGAAAGGCTAAGAAGAAAGAGGCCACAGCTGTGGGAAAATGTTTTCCTCTTTCATAAGGACAGCGTGCCAGCACACACGGAGTTCCCATTGAAGCAGTTCTCATTTTTTGGCTGAGAAAAAAAATCACAGTACTTGACCACTTTATTTGCCTGATCTAGCACCATTGCAACTCGAGGGAACTCATTTTGAGTGTGTTCCAGAAGTGAAGAAGAAAACGATGGTGCTTCTGAGACAACTAATAAAAGAAGACCTACTGCACTGCTGTGATCAGTAGAAGACCAGAATGCAGTGGTGTTTAGTTGCAGAAGGGGAATATATTGAAGGGGAGTTTAATTACAATGTAGGTTTTCTTCATAAAAATTCAATTACAGCATCAGTCTCATTATTTAATTGCCACCTCATAATGTTATAATATACACTTATAAGTACATACTTATAATTATCATATTTACACATTTAACCTATTTGAGGAATAGAGGTGACAAAGGAACTTCTGTTCATGGTCTGAATGGGACAAATACACTCACTGAGCATTTTATCAGGAACACTCTACTAATACTGGGTAGAGCCTCTATTTTCTCTCAAAACAGAATCAGTTCTTCATGGCATAGATTCACAAGATGTTAGAAACATTCCATTGAGATTCTGATCCATGTTGACAAGTTTGCATCATGCAATTGCCGCAGATTTTTCAGGTATTCTTTCAGGCTGTGATTCTCCCGTTCTACCACATTTCAAAGGTGTTCAATAGGATTCAAATCTCATGACTGGGAAGGTCACTGAAGAACACTGAACCCATTGTCATGTTTATGAAACCAGTTTGAGATTACTTTTGTTTTGTGACATTATCATGCTGGAAGTAGACATTAGAACATGGGTAAATTATGGCCATGATGGGATGCATATAGGCTGTGGCATTCAAGCAATGATTGATTGGTATTTAAAGGCATAAAAAAGGGCCAAGAAAACCCCACACCATTACACCACCTCCACCAGCCTGTACTGTTGACACAAGGCAAACTGGATCCATGGATTCATGCCGTCAGTGCCAAATTCTGACCTTACCATCTGCATGATCCAGCAGAAATCGAGATTCATCAGACCAGGCAACACTTTTCCAGTCTTCAGCTGTCCAGTTTTGGTGAGCCTGTGCCCACTGCTTTCTGTTCTTGGCTGACAGGAGTGGAACCCAGGGTGGGCTTCTACTGTTGTGGCCCATCTGCCTCAAGGTTCGACGTGTTCTGTATTCTTTTCTGCGCACCAAAACTGTACAGAGTGGTTATTGTATGGAGTGTAACCGTAGCCTGTCTGGCAGCTTGAACCAGTCTGGCCATTTTCTGTTAACCTCTCAACAACAAGGCCTTTCTGTCTGCAGAACCAGGTGTTCTTATTAAGGTTCTCATGAATGTATGTAAAGCAATTGTGGGAAGAACTGTATAACCAAATGAATAATCCTTAACAAGCAAATGTTATCCAGACTTTGCCATTTATCAGTGGTTTGTTTGGTACAAGGTGGGAACCTGTAGGAAGCATTATAAATATTTTTTTAATGGAATATATGAAACATTTTGAATTATTATTTCATCTTGGACCAGTTCCTTGGCATGCAGTGTAATGAAGATGACAGGTTCCTTTAGAGAACTAAATGGGTTGGATGTTGATTTGATTATTGATTTATAGTTTATTATTATTTATTTTATTATTCACCTCAGGCTGGAATTGACAGTGAAGTGGAGCACAACAATGCTAAACACATCTTGCTTGAAATGGGGGAGTTCTTTCAGATTCAGGTACCAACATACATTAACCTCATGTATTTGGAATTTACTTGCTGTTTTCATAATATAGGATGGTACAGTATACATGTCCTACCTTTATTGTTGTTGTTAGGATGATTATTTGGATTGCTATGGCGACCCTGCAGTAACTGGCAAGATTGGCACCGACATCCAAGACAATAAATGCAGCTGGCTTGTGGTGACAGCACTGAGGGTGATGACTCCTGAGCAGAGAGTGGAGCTAGAGGTGAGAAAGTGCCTTTCAAGTCACTTAAAATGGATTCATCAATTTATGGACAGTATTGCTTCTGACATCCCTTGGACTCAAAGCAGAATGTCTGAATGCAGGAGCTGAAACTGATACGCTCTACCAAAGAGATTTAAATATAAACAGAAACCTCATGAATGGCCTTTTCTTTTCAGCCCCCATTGTCCTTAACACTTGTTCCATTCAACAGTGCCTCACTGTCTTTTTCTGTCTTGCTCAGGCATGTTATGGCCGGAGTGATGCTGAGAGTGTAGAGCGAGTGAAGGCACTGTACGACACTCTGGAAATGCCTCTCCGATACCACCAGTACGAGGAAGAGAGCTACCTGCGACTTCAAAACCTCATTCAGCGTCATGCTCAAAACCTCCCCCATGCTGTTTTTCTTAATTTTGCAAAGAAAATCTATAAGAGGAACAAATGAGGCATAATTCTTTTTTTTTTTTTTTTGTTTGTTTGCAAGATCATGGGAACGTGATCATGAAACTCTATTTTAATATAGAAATTATTCCATCTACAAAGACGCTGGACTAATATCAAACTGTCAATTGTTAGCAGTTCTGATTGCTGGAATGTTACATTTGTCTAAGATCATTTGTACTTTGTCCAAACCAAAATAATTTTATTTTTTTATAGAATTATAGTTGGTCAGCGAATGGAAATGCAAATGGAGTCGATAAAATGTAGGCTTAAAAATTTTACAATATATTTTGGTTTAAGGCAAAGGGAAACAAAATGTTGGTTATTGGGCAAGTGGTTGGTACTGATCTGATCCATCACTTTGTTCCCCTCAGTGGTTTCTTTATTTGGCTGTGTGCATTGTCTAAAGACTACACAACTATTCCCCAAACTGTTCATCTGTTTACCAACCAAAGAAAATTTGTTGTGATAAATAGATTTTTTTTGGTCAGAACTGCTAAAAAAAAAAAAAAAAAAAGCAACTCAAATGTAATACTTTGAAAAGGGAAGCCATTTTTAAAGTAGTGGTATTTATAATATGCAACTTAAATGCTGCGGTGTTTCAAATCCCAGCCATTTACTATCAACCTGGAAGATGCCAATAAAAGAGGACTGTGTATTATTCATAGCTGATGTGTTGTAGTTTTTGAAAAAGTGAGGAGAGATTACTGTGGTATAAAATGTTTATAATTACATTAGCTGGAAAAAAAAAAAAGATTATTTTACGCCTGCTGCTATAATCAGTCTAGAGTATTACAGTATGTCATGCTGTTTTTATTCTAATAATAAGCAGTTTCTTTTTTGTCCCCCCAGACTGCACAAAATTCACCAACACTTGATGTACAGTGTCTTGCAAAAGTATTCACCCTCCTTGATATTCTCTTCATCTTGTTCCCTTACAACCTGGAATTTAAAAGGGGGGGGGTATCTTTTAATTTTCACATTTACCACTTTGCAGATGCAAATAATTTTTTTATTGTGAAACAAACAAGAAATAAGACAAAAAACCTGAGTGTGCATAACTATTCACCCCCTCCCAGAGTCAATACTTTGACCAGCCACCTTTTGCAGCAATTACAGCGACAGGTCTCTTCGGATATCTCTACAAGCTTGGCACATCTAGACACTGGTATTTTTGCACATTTTTCATATCAAAACTGTTCCAGCTTCTTCAAGGTGGATGGGTGCCGCTTGTGTAAAGCAATCTTTAAATCATACCAGAGATTCTCAATTGGATTGAGGTCTGCGCTTTGAATGGGCCATTCCAGGACATTTACCTGTTTCTCTTTATACCACTGGAGTGTTGCTTTAGCAGTGTGTTTAGGGTCATTGTTTGGGTGATTGTATTGTCAGGGTTTGGGATATATTTATTTTTATAACCCAAGCCTGATCTGTACTTCTCTACAACTTTGTCTCTGACCTGTGTGGCACGTTCCTTGGCCTTCATGCTGTCATTTGCTTGGTGGTGTTGCACTAGCATTGACTCTGGGGATTGTCAGAAGAGGTTTATATATACTGAGATCAACTGACACTTAGATTGCTAATTAAGTGGCTTTTGAAGCTAGTGGTTGTGACTTCAAAGCAAAGGGGGTGAAAACAAATGCACGCATCAGTTTTATATTTTTTTGGAATTATATAAAACTGCCCCCCC
>JAOVYU010000056.1:27025161-27038382 GCA_025674565.1 Synodontis membranacea | reverse complement strand
CAAGCCCTGCCCCCCCTGAGGTGTACTCTGTCCATATTATTATTAATAGGCTATTAGGTGTAGTAGTAGTACGAGTAGTAGTAGTTTTAGTAGTAAGTGGTGGTTTTCCACCTATTTTGCAGGTATGTTTTTCTGCCCCCTAAATGAGTTAACTGCCCCCTTCCCCCCCACATGACATTCTGGTCACACCTATACATTCATCCAAACATACCTTTATAATCCAACGACGTGGCTAAAATAATCACACAATGCGTTTTAATAGGCAGTAATTAAAATATAATATTTCTCCAAATGCAGCCCAAAGCTTCCCACCCTGATCATGGAGTAGCTACACCCTTATACACACCCTGCCCTGCACACCTTACTATTCCCCCTGCTTATTATTAGACCTTCCTGAAAATTTAAATAAAACACAACAACTGTGGTAGCCTACTCCAGGACCAGTGAACCTGTGTTGTAATGAACTCATCCGTCGTGGGTTTGGAACAGTTATATAGCCTGTATTGCAAAGAGATCAGTTCTATTTATTTATTTATCTATCTATTTATTTATTTATTCATTCACTTACAGTGGTGAAAACCACATCCCATCATCATACACTTTATTATCATCATTATGATTTTTTTTTTGTAGTTAGTGTTTAACTGGTCCTGGGAAATAACTGGCTTTAATCCAAACCTGAAATTGAAAGTGAAGAAATTAAAATTAAAGATATACAGCTTGAGTAAACAGAACAATATTAGTAGATAAAAAAATATTTCAAGTAGCCTAACATAATAACATTTTATCTGTATAGTTAAAGAGGTCCCTTAAAATAGTTTGAAAATCTCTGGTTGATTGATTGATTGATTGATTGAAAAAAATTCCTTCCTTCCTTGCACTTCAGTAATTGGTTTATCTTCGGTCAGGGTTGAAGTTGAAACACAAACAGCGGACCTGGCAACATTGTATCTAAAGGAAGCAGTAAGAGCGGCCCTACAGGGACACATGATGGAGATGCTGAGGGGTGTGGTTACATGGAGGGCAGTGGGGAGGGCTGGGATGACGGCGGAATAGGCAGGGAGGTCGGAAGAAGCGAGAATTTTGCTGCTATTTACCATCCCGTGTGTGTATCTTATGGAGCACTATCTTGAGACTGTCTCTTGCAGAATAAAGGTAAGGTCTTATTCAGGTGAAACTGTTATTTCTCGTCTATCCGTACGGTGCAGGAATATTTTTGTTTTGTGATTCCTCTCATTTTTATTCTTCTGTTGTTGTTGTTTTTTTTGTTTGTTTGTTTGTTTGTTTGTTTGTTTTCCTCCGAGTGTGTATAACTGAGAACGCTAGATCTGTAGTGTGCCTTTAATGGTCCGTGATAACCTGCATATTTGGCGAGCGACATGAGCAGGGCATCTGTGTCAGCATCTTCAAAGCGGAGGACGCTCCAGCGACCCTTTCATCATTGTTACATTTTGTTACATTTCGCGATTGATCTTTAATTAGACAGATGTTTATCCTCGTTTGTCATTCGGCGTAGCGTTTTAGTTCTCATCTCTGCATCTGGCTGAGTGCCTGAGGCCTGATAGCGAGCTTTACGGGATCCAAGGACACTGGGTGGATGCTGATCCAAGAGCACTGTTTGTGCGAAAAGCAGATCGTGTTCTTCATCTTTGTGTTCTTATATCCCGTATCATTTGTGTTGTCATGCAACATATACGTGAATTTTGTTTATATTCTGTAAAAGACAACATCGGTCTAGTCTTTAGGCCTATTTTTTTTTCTTTTCTTAATGGTCCACTATTTGTCTGATATTACTTGATCTCGACTGATTTAGGTCAATAATAAGGGTAACCTATACATTTTTCTTCCTTTACGTTCTGTATTCAGCATTTTCTCTAATATATATTGTCTTATCGTCTGTTTTCTTCCTCTGAGGAATCTGTCCTTCAGTCAGTGTGTATGTGAGATTGAGAGTATAAGGTACAGTAATAGAATCATTATCAGATACTGGAAATTGTACGCCACCGTACTGCGTTAGTATCAACCGAGCAAATTATGTGTGTCCTATATAATAATAATAATTATAATAATAATAATAATAATGTCAAATGTGTTTAAAAAATGCATTCGTTTATTTTGCAGCATGACAGAAAACAGTAAGCAATTTTAGAAATTCTTGACACTGCTGCAAGCAAGAAAATACTTTGGGTTGCTTAACAATGTCTTATTGATATTTCAGGAAGTACACTGAGGCAAGATGTGATCAATATGTGGATCAGTTTTGACTGGGAACTCAGAAAACCTTACCAAATATCTGTTTCGAAAGAACGCGAAATTTGTGCATCAGACTTGTACTAAATAAACACCCACAATGCACTCCTCACGGCCTTCCATTCCCCCGCGAACACGGCGATTTGACACTGGCAGACGAACGAACGCTAAACCACCCAATCACGCGGCTAGGAGGGAGGACAAAAATGTAAGCAGCATTTCTTCATCTCCGCGTCGTGCCACCAGAGCACCTACTGAGCCGACCAGGTTAAAGGGCATAGGTCTGAGTGCTCGAAGCTCAGTGACTCAGAACAAAACGGTCCGACAGCAGAAGACCTCTACCCCCTCAGTGCCAGGCAACCCTAAGGGTGGAACTAAGGGTAGACTTGGGGCGTCAAACCAGGGCCCTGCTATTGTGGATCCGAACTGTAATGAACCGAGCCTGCCTTGCCTGTGTTGTGATGGCCACTCAACTCAGGACAGCAACAGCTTATTTAATCACAACCATAACAATAATAACACTGTGACTGTCAGGCAGCGGCTCAAAGGCGTCCCACCACCTCAAGAGAAAAAGGAGTCTGAGAAACCAGACACTGGAAAAGCCAAATGTAAACCAGAGGAGGAGCAGCCTGTGGCTAGTCCTGTAGTTAAACACATGGAGGATAAAAAGGAAGAGGAAAATGGAAATGTAGATGAAATTGATGGAGCTGTTCACAAGGATGAGGACATTGTGGTTAATGTTAGTGGAAAAGTAGATGAGAATGGAAATGGAAATAATAATCAGGATGCAAACGTTGATGACAATGATGATGACGATGATGATGATGATGACGAAGACGACGAAGAAGAGGATGACAACACACTTGTACCGTCTTGCCGTGATTGCCCAGCATCGATGTTGGACTTCTCTCTCACGTCTTCTACCTCATCTTCATCCACCTCCATCAGCAGCTGCTCAGATCTGGATTCTGATTGCCCTGATACATTTTCAGTGTCTCTGCAAGAAGACGAAGAAGAAGAAGAAGTAGAAGAAGCCATTGAGCACTATTCTTCTCCTCAACCCCCAGCATCCCATTCCACTGTTTTCCCATACTGCTCCCTACCACTGGACCTCAGCACTTCAGGGAGATCGCCATCCCCATGTTCTCCTGATGAGGGATATCCGTCAGCTCCCCCATCCCCTTCATCAGAATTTATCGAGGGCAAGGTACCTAAGAAAAAAAAGGGAATTAAAGTAGATCTTTTGAACTTTTTGGACTCTATTGATGAATTAGGCAAAGTGGATCACTTTTATCAAATAGTTCAGCTAGCACATTGGGAGCTAAAGGATGACTCGGATCTAAAATATAGGCTGGTGCACCAAGAAAGGCTTGAGAAAGTCAACAAGCAGGTGAGACTTATGCACCTGGAAAGACTGCAGGAAGCTGGATTGGACTTTTCTGATGAAGATACTGGTGTAATTGATGAAATGGGCAATACTGACGTTTCTTGGAAGCTTTATAAAAGTGATAGATCATGTGATTCTCAAGAATATAGTGATGCTGGGGTAGATATGACAGCCCCGTCTGACCTGGATGAACCTCCAATTCCAGATTCCCTTGCACCATCACCTGTGAATCCTCCCCCTCGGCCACCCAAACCTCCAGCAAGACATGTTAGTGCCCAACCTGAAAAGCACACATACATGAACATCAGTGGGAGTACACCATCTGTTTCCTCTGCCTCTTCCCCAGCTAAAACCTTCAGTCTCTCAGTTTCCCAAGCTTCACCTCTGGTTTCATCTTCAGTGTCAAAACCCCCTGTGTTGCCTCCACCACCACCACAGCCTGTTCCTTATTTCACCCTGTATACTGATTCAGCCACACTCTCCTCACCCACTCCACCCATTCCACCTCCCAGAAGGCGACACAAAGCCCGTTTAGAAGCTCAGAGGCTCGCTGAGCTTGAGAGACAGAAGACACCTCAGTCTCTTCCTGCTCCAACCTCCAGACCTCCACCTCTACCACCTCCACCAGCCTTGCCCTCTCCTCCTGCCATTCCACCACCGCCATTACTCCCACCTCCACCATCATTCCATGCCCTGGATGTAGAGATACGGAAACTGCTGGCACTGGCAGGGATCACCCAGGCCGAGTTACTCAGGCTGAGCCCTGAGTTGGGGGTCTGTGTTGATGGGGTCTTGGAAGAAGAACAGGTATCTGATGCTTTGAGCATCAAGGATGTTTGTGTTAGTGAAACAAGCAGAGAGAGGGGAGTGGATGTGAACAAGGGGAAAACATTTACCTGGAGGGAGCTGAGAGAGGGCAATAAGCTTGGGAAAGAGGAAACATTCATAGATGAAAAGAAAGAAGAATGCAAGGACACTTTCAGGACAACGTCCTTCACAGAGATGGCCAAGCGGCGCAAGCAGAATGAAGGTAGTAGTAACTCTAGCTGCAATTGTGGTGTGAGAGATAATGCCAGCTTGACGACTGACTCATATTACAGCACATCCATTAGCAACACACAGTTCTCTAACTCCAGCTTTGGCAATTTTGATTATGCCTCAGTGATTCCTGATTCCCCTCCTCCCCCTCCCCCTCCACGACCTTTACCCCCACGGCCAAAAATATTGCCTAAACCACCTGAACTCCCCCCTGTAAAGCCATGTGCTTTACCTGCCAATTCATCTCGTCCAGATAGATTCGATTGGCTGATAGCCTTCACTCCAGACACAGAGACGCCACCCCTAGCAATGAGAAAAACAGCTACGAATGCCACAACACAAAAATCCAGCTCTGTTCCAAAAGTCACTACATTTAAAGAACTGCGCAACAGAGGTAAACAGGCTTCTCCACCAACTCAAATCCAAGCAGAACCTGACCCCAGTGTCATCACCCCTGATCCAGATTTCCTGTATAACCTTAAGTGGAGGAGGGAGAAGTCTAATGGGGATGGCAGTCAGTGGGAATATACATCCGAGGCGCAGGCCAACTTTCTCCAGCCACCACCTACACCTGCCTCATTGGCTCTATTTAGGGAAATACGCCACTTGAATGTTCAGGCAGATGCCACCCTGAAGTCCGACCCCATCCGGCAAATTAGTGGCTCGGCTGAGAAGAAGAATCAGTATAACTTTATTGACGACAGAACCAGAGAACATTACAAGACAAAGGATGAAGACATGGGGGAGAAAGAGGTCAGAGGCATGGCAGATGGAGGACAGACATTGGAATCAAGAACAAGACGTGAGTTTCATTTCCCTTTTCCCATTGGAATATTACTGTGTGAATAAATCTTATCTAAATTCAAATCTTAGACTTACACGCTACAAGAGGGCATACACTAGTTGTCATCAACCCTCTAGCTATTGACGTACTTGCCTATGGCTACTTTCTTACTGCCACACCTGGCTAAAGTCATCAGTTACATACAGGAACTTGATCATTAAGCAGGGAAATACAAGATGATGAGTCAGGATAAGAATAAGCCACTGAGTCACAACCATGACTGGACAGTTCAGTGATGTATAGCTATAAAGGATATCTGGTAATAAATAAATAAATAAAATCTCTGCAGAAATCTCCACTGTGATCTGCTGCTTCCTGTGATGTCATTTCGGGCTATTGAATTATTTATTCGCTCTGCAGGTCAAAAGCTAATGCCTGCCATCTCTCTCTCTCTCTCTCTCTCTCTCTCTCTCTCTCTCTCTCTCTCTCTCTCTCTCTCTCTCTCAACATTTTAGTTTAGCTTCTGCATCCCCATATGTCTTTTTTCTCTTTAACAGTTTATTTACTGTCCTTTGAAACAGATTAAACCGCTATGTGTCAATTTATGCAATTTATTTTTTGCACATTGTTATGAATTGTATAGTGAAATAAAAAAATAATAATAATAATTAAAATGCCATACCAAGCCTTTAGAGGTCACCACAGCTTGAAAATTTCAAGGTGGCTGACGTACTGAGAAGACTGTTCTGCCATGGTTCCATCTTGGTGTTATTTAGTTTAGGCATTACTACCCTAAAAAAATTGGATTGGTACTTGATTGGCCAGTATAATGACCAATCTATGGAATACTGTACATGTGTGTTTTAAAGCAGGGACCACATTCAATCCATTGAAGGCCCTGGTAATTACAGTAGCGAATGTGTTGAACTAGGTTTGTTTGATGGGGTAGAATAATGAAATCCAGGACTGGAACCCTACACCGCTGATCTTATTACTTTAGATCTATTTTCAAAAATGAGTATATGCTCAGGCGTGAGTTACGTGAGTTAAGTAGGTTCGTGCATTTACATTAGAAGTAATGCTGTAGGCAGACATTTGGTTATGTGCCTTTAAGAGGTAGGAGGGCAGGTCTCAGTCCTTACCACCAATGACGGGGCAGAAAACGCGACAGTAGCAAAACAGGAAGTGAAAAGCGAAGCTGCCAACGATTAAGGTAACAGTGTTTTTCTGTGAATTATTGACAGTATAAAGGACATTCAGGGTAGGCTGCTGCTCTGTCTGTGAGTGACACAATCACTACACAGTACATATCTCCTGTATCACAGTGTTCCACGATTTCTCTATTGACCAGCAGAAATTTAAAATGGTTCAAGCTCCCTGAACGATAAGGACTAATTGAACAGTTTTCTAGCTCATGGAATTACACTTGGTACTACATCCATTATGTTTTTCAATAATGAACTATGTGGCTTATATTCACTGGAAAATAATAACCGTGAATTCCTGACTAGATTAATCTGTTTCACTATGAGGGTGGAGACAAAAACGAGATGTTTTAAAATGCTCATACATGATATTCTAAACATTCATATCTTGTTACGTTTGTCTTTTCGCCATGGTCAGTAGTGTTTTCTCCGATTCGTAGTGCTTTAATGTCCGTCATGTTATGACTATGAACTTCTCACATGGAGCGTGAGCATGCTGTAACTGTATAAATCTTCTCCAGGCTGCTTTCATATTTGACATTAGCATTTACTGTTCTTTCAGAATGACTCTATTAACATTCTCTCCATTCTCTCTCTTTCTCCCTGTTTCTTTGCTATGTGTTTATTGAATCATTTCTTTCTCTTTCCACTTCACACCCCGTTTGCTAACGTGTTGGCGTCCGACATTCCTCGGCCGTTCCTACATTGCTTTGCTTGCAATGCTGTCTTTTTTTTTTTTTTTTTTTTTTTTTTTTTTTTAACGTGCTTTTTTTTTTTTTACTGAACACTTTCCACCAAAGTGTCCTCGCCTCCTCTGTCTTTAGCCTTGCCTAGTGCTTTGCCCTCACCCTATTATCTGCACTCCAGCTCCCCACCCCAAGCGCCCCTGTTTTACCGTTCAGACTTTTATAGGAAACAGTCAAAAGTTCAGGAACATCCCAGAGACCCTTTGCGTCATCAGAATCCAACTTACGACATGGTCACAGACTACACTGACTCGCTATTCTGCACCGGCTCGCAAAACCATGCGGAATTTTTCTGCCGTCATGAAAATTGTTCTGGTGGCTTTGGTGATGATGATTCACACAGCTTTATGGATTCTTTATATCAGTACTCTGATACCAAGAAAAACAAGAGCTGTTACTATAGAAAGGAGTCTGTTAGCAACTTTGGGTCACTGTATGATAACCATTTCGATTCAGACAGTAATGTAGATTCACTCTACTGTGGCGACAAAAACAGAAAGCAAACCATGTCTGACGAACCATCCCCAAACACGTACGCTGATGGCAATACAACCCCGTACAAAAATATTGACATGATACGATACGTTAATGCAGAAAAGCTCAACAAACTGAATGATGAGAAAAAAGACACTAAGGAAGATGTGAACTCCATGTTCAGCTTTGAGGAGGCCAGTGGCACAGGTTTAGTTGGCAGTATATTTAATGACCAGAAAATGTTGAAGGACAAATCCCATAGCTTACCTTTCCCTACCCTGTACCTCTACCACCCCAAAAATTGCCCTCTGCATAAAGGGGCTCCTCCACGCTTGTCCCCTGTAGGAGCAATTTCACCCCCTCATAGGACTGGGCCTCTATCTCCAGGCACCAGCATGTCCCGTCTCTGTTCGCCCCTCTTCCCTCGCAGTCACACACTTCCCGCTCTTGCTGCCCCGCTCTATTACCCCTACCTATATACCCCTCAAGCTCCGGCTCCTCTCACGGAGCCACTGGCCCCCAAACACCAATCTAAGCAGAAAGCATCTCCAGTCTTGCTGAGTAAGAGATCATTGCATCTTTCTCATTCCTCTCTTCTTTATTGCCCATTTGAATTACATTTTCTCGCTCTCTCTCTCTCTCTCTCTCTCTCTCTCTCTCTCTCTCTCTCTCCCTCCCTCCCTCTCTCCTCTCAGCACTTTGCTGTGATTTTGTATCGTTGGATGTATATGTGTCTCGGGCTGAAACTGTCATGCTGTCAGTGTCTGTGTGTCCAGTTTTAATTGCATGGATAAAGTGCATGGGCTTAATGTCTGCTTCAAGAATTTGGTATTCCTGCTTTATTTTAAAATCTGTCATAGTTATGAAACTTGTCTGTGGTTATTATTGTAAGTGTTGCGTTGGATGTTTTTTTTTTTTTTTCTTTTTGAACTCGAACATTTATTTCTTTATAAAGAAATTGTTCTTGTTTTTTGTTTGTTTGTTTTTTAAGCATGCGTGTGTACAGATGATGGTAACACTGTTTACTTTGAACGCATGCATTTAAGTCTGTATGTTTGGACAAAAACAAAACAAAAAACGTTTCCTACATCTTAACCCTTTAAGACCTACAATAGAACAATTCTGTCAGGGTGTGTCTTGGTATTTTAACATGCTGTAGTGTCTGTAGAGTATTTTCATATACTATAGATCAGTACAATACTTACAACCCAATTTTTACGCTATGTATATTATAAATTCATATAAAGGCCTCATAGGATGTGACAAGGGGCAACCTCCGATCTAAAGATTACTCGCAAGGATGAATAATACGTTTTTCTAGATACAGAAATATCAACGTCAAACTTGTCAATGTAAAAAAAAAAAAAAAGAAAAAAAAAAAAAGAAAATAGTTTAAAACGACACAAAATTGACTTGAACTGTGTACATATATTCTTTTGTAAGCCACTCATTTTCATGAACAGTTCGCAAAACGATTTTTGTTCTTAGATTCCGAGTAATCAAAATAAATAAAGAATCTACAATCTTTGGTTGAATTAGCCAATAAACAACAGAACGCAGTCGAGTAGTGGGCTGGAAAAGCTGAGGACTACAAATGTCGCACAGTGTCGCCTCCTATTGACGCATTCACGCCGTAACGCGGGTACTCGATGCCACGTGACGGCGTGAATGCGTCATAGGCGGCGACAGCTAACAACCAATCAGATAATAAACAAGTCGTCGGAAGCATGTTGGATGGATGATTTGAACGTGTCTGCTTTTGAACACCAAAAAATTCTTGCATTTCGTTATTTGTTTAGGATTCTATTGGCACTTAAACAGAGATATGCATATGTCATCTCGGGAGATCTTGACGGTCTTAAAGGGTTCAATTCACGAGAACACTGTATAACTACTTCACATTAACCTACTGTGCTTGTGCACATGTACCTCCAAAAACCTCTGTAGTAGTAAATGACTATTATTTTGTCACTGCACAGGGGCCTGGATGGGCGACGATGAGAAGCCCCCAGTGATAGTTGGTGGACTGTCCCCTCTTGCCCTGCAGGAAAAACGAGGTATATAGAATATACATTTATGTCATTTGGCAGAGACCCACCCTTTTTCAGAGCGACTTCCATAGATCACATTTATACTGGTTAAAAGGGCCCAGTAGTGACAGCATGGTGGTTCTGGGATACAAACTCACAATAGTACAATGTCTTAACTAGGAATCGACCGATATTGATTTTTCAGGGCCGATACTGATACCGATTATTGTTAGTTAATGATTACCGATAGCTGATATTTACAGTAAAAATAAAAATCTCTGAAAACTCCAACACAAAATATTGCCTTTATTACTTATCTTCTTTTCTTTTTTTTTTCTTTTTTTTACATTAAATTTAAATAAATTATAATTAGCAAAAGTACTAACAAATAAATAAAAACAAAGTAATTATAAACCAGAAGGGCCAAAACAAGGGAACTTGCACCTATACAAAAATGGATTAACTTAGATTTTAATGTTAAAACAAAATTAGCAGCATGGCTTTGTAATGAAAGTAACAAAAGGTAATGAAAGTGATGAAAATACAGACATCCCAACCTGCAAAAACTTCTTCTCTTACCCTATATCTCCTCTCAAAAATACTTGAGATTTCGCTAAACACTCGTTATTACAGGTACTAACAATGCATGCACATCTCACTGCATGCTCACATTATCACTGCAACAAGGTTCGTTATTCCGAGATTTCAGCGTTATAACCGGGAAACCGGCATGCTTCACGCTGTGCTTGAGTGACGTGTGTGATTGACAGTGAGGCTTCAGTGGTGATTGGCTATTAATCGAATGTCATCTAGCCAATCAGACATTGTTATGGGCGGGACTTTAAATGAAGCGGCGCGGTTCCTCCGGAAGAGACGGTAGCAGAGCCACATTAGCACACTTTGTAATAATATCGGTTATCTGTAAAATAAAACGCAGATATCAATAATCGGCAAAATCCTAGTATCGGCCACCGATTATCGGCCAGGCCGATAATCGGTCGATTCCTAGTCTTACCCCCTGAGCTACCACTACCCCTACATATACTTGTATCCAGAACCAAACATTCACATACAAGTTCCTTGTTATTATTCATTACTAATGTGAAGATTTAATGCCTGTGGGCGAACTCAAGGATATTGGGTGTTTCTGTGTCCTAGCTCTCATCAGTGCAGTCAGTGTGGCAGTGGAGGCCATTCTGGCTCAGTTCAGCTCCTCTAGGACTCTTGTGCAGAAGGTTGGTTGCACCCTTTACCTGTAACATGTATACTACGGGTAAAATTTACACAATACATACTGTTTCTACTTAAATAATGTCTTTTTGTTTATACCTTTCTTATATTTTTTTGTTCTGTCTTTCTCTCCATATGGCTTGCACATGCTCAATATCAATTCTTTTTATTTGTCCAGATTCACTCAGTAGATAAGGTATTTAAATGTTCACCATAGCTTATGGGTAACTTCACTAACTCCATACACCGTGCCTTTGTTTTTCATCCCTGCTTCTTTTCCCCTGTTTTCTCCTCTCCCCATTTTCATCCAAACTGCCTCCTTCCCTATGTATTTCTTTCTTTTCCTTGATCCTCCACTACTGCCTCGCCTGCTTTTGTTTCCTCCTTTTCTCTCTAACCAGGCCCTCTCTGGAGACAGCAGTGTAAACCCCGCTCTGGGTCGGCTGGTGTTGCAGTGCCTTTGTCCGGCCCTGCATGGCCTCCTCTGCGACGGACTCAAGCCCCATCAGAGTGATCTCATCACAGGCAGGAGGCCAAATTCACCCTGGGGATTGGTTCAGGCCTCCACTAAACCAGGTATGAATTAGATTTTATTCCTGCTCTGCTCTCTTTCTCTGTTTCTCTGTGCACACATCTCTGTTTTCCTGGCATTCAGAATCCCTGCAGTGTTGAATCACCCATCTGTCATCCCCCTTATTTTTCGTCTTGAATCATCCAATAGCCCCTCCCCTCTCTCCTCACGTTTCTTCTTCTGCATAATATCTTTCTGTGTTATGCCACACTTAAGCAGCATTACACAGGAATAATGAAGTAAACTGAGTTAATTTAGTCACAGTTGTGTAAGGCAGCTGTTAAACGGTTCAGCAACTCCAGGAGTTAACTGTCTTGTTTTCTCCTGTGCTCCTCCAGGCCCAAACACCCAGGCTTTGTACAGCTTGCAGGGTAAAGTAGCTGCACTTCCACAGCTCAAGCAAAGCCGGCACAGGTTTAATGCCTTCCTACTCGGCCTTCTCAAGTAAGCACCAGAATGCTTTCAGATATTTTTAGCCATTTTCTCTTCTTTGCTATTTTTGTTGTCAAGCATACAGGCTGCATGCATCTTTTTTCATCATCCCTATTCTTGGCTCTCTCTTGCAGTATCAAGCGCCTTGATTACTGGCTTTCCCACTTACAGACCTGCCATGGTGAGTGTGATTGGTAACCAACTACGTATTAGTCATTGCTTCCTGCTTCTGTCTGTTCTCTCGTCTGTATCGTGTCTGTATTCTGGCGTTAATTCTCAAAGCGTCGCATGTTGCTTCTTTCTCCTGCACTTTCAGATGTGCTGGAAACCTTTTACTTGCCGACATCCTTCATGCGCCTTTCAGGCACCTTTTGCCAGCCTCTTTTCGAAGAGCTTCTCCTCATGCTGCAGCCTCTCTCCCTCCTGACCTTCAACCTCGACCTGCTGTTCCAGCACCACCACTTTGACCCGTTGTCCCCCGCGCTCAGCCCCCCCAGCCGTATCCCACAGTCATCCAGTCAAGACCAGCCTCAGAGCAACGGGCAGAATCTGAAGAATGTTTCAAAGCAATGTTTCGCCGATCCCAAAGCAGCCTGCCACAATTCAAGTCCTACAAGCACATTCAATCCAGGCCCCACCTACTGCAGACCAATATCAGGGATCGGTAAAGGAGAGACAAGTCCACAGCTGCAGTGGCTGCAGGAGAAGGAGATAATGGCGCCCCCTAGTATCTGGAACGGGAATAGCTTCAGCCAGCAGGCAGGTCAGGCTCTTCAGCAAGGCTGGGGGGCAATGATGCGTTTGGGTGAGCGTTTAGGCCATAACTGGAGTGGTTGGAACGCCACTGGTTTGACAGAAGAGGCCAAAGCTCACACCATACCAGATCTGAATACACACTCCAATACTAATAGCCCAAGGAGCCCAGGCCAGGAGCTTCTGAATGCTGAGGGTGGAACAGTTCCTTGGGGTTTAGGCAGACTGTTTGGAGCATCCAAAAGCCCCAACAACCTGCCAACAAAATGGTGAGCTAGACCTGTGTGTATTATTTTAAAACATCAACATAGTGTATATATA
>JAOVYU010000056.1:26971638-26990133 GCA_025674565.1 Synodontis membranacea | reverse complement strand
AAAAAAAAGCAGTCTGTGATCTCATTTCTTACACCACCAGTTAAACAGTGGGTGGTAAATGAGCAAAAAGACAACCAAATATAATACAAGCTGCTCTGATTTAACTGCCCAAAGTACTTCCCTGCTTTTAAAAATGTGCAATAAGCACAAAAACAAAAAATATATATATATACATTTAATCCATAAAACAGATCTATACACTTTCTTACCTGGTGTTCTCTTATCTCCAGAAGATAATTCTTGCACAGATGTCTTAGCTTGTTCCTTTAGAACATGTGAGACCCCAGTCAGTCCTTCACTCCTTCTTGACTTTGTGATTCTTTTTGGACTTGGTGAACTGCTAATAAGCGTAGGCTGCTTTAAGAAAGACTGAGTTCTCCTATGTAGGTGCTGAGATGATGCTGAGTTCCCATCAGTCCCTGGACCTTTCGAGGTATTCTCATGGCCCAGTGAATTCATTTCAAGTGTTTCAGAGGGCTGGTTTAGGCTTTTGTTGCCAAGATCCCATGGTGGCTGATGCTCTGACCATCTTGCTTCTCCTCCCTGCTCCAGGTTTGATGGATTTAAACGTGCAAAAGGAAAGGTTTTGTCTTTCTGCTGGATTTGGGAGAAAGCCGGGGAGGGCGAAGGGGAGTTAAACGAACAGCTTCCTGAACTTTCGTTGTCTTTTGTGAGTTTATTAAGCCAAAGACATGCATCGTTCCCATGCTGCCTTTCGGCCATCATGCTATGTTTATCCCGCTTTCCTCTGCCTTTCTCTTTCTGCTTCTGCCTCTGACCACTTTCTGTATTGAAGCAGTCACAGGAGGAGTGCGGCGTCATCCTAGGATATGTCCCAAATGTGTTCTGTCCCCAGAGTGGAGAGTCTTGCCTTGGGAACTTGGTCCTCTTCTTGTGGAACTTTGACGGGCTTATAATAGGGTTCTTGGAGTAGTGGGGCAGATATGATGGTGGGAAAGGGAGTGGATATAAGGCTGTACTGGATGGGTATCCTCGACAGAGTCCAAAACCAAGGGAGGTGGTTGTGTACGGTACTTTGTAGGATGGGTGGATAAATCCACCACCTGGGTATGGGTATCCAAGTTTGTGCATCACAGGGAAATGTGTAACAAGCTGTTCGCTTGGCTCAGAGGCACAACCATGTTTCCTTCTCATATTTGCCATTCTGACGTAATGAAGGGGTTCACAGGATAGGGCAGAATGTGGTGAATAGTACCCACTAAGGTTAATCTGAAACATGGCTGGGGGGTGAACTTTTTCTTGTAGGCACTGATGATCATAGGATTGAAATTTGCCCTTTACAGTCTTTCTTCCAGTAGTGTTACCGTCATCACCAGGCTTTGTTCGGGTGATGCGCTGCACAATATGGATCTTGCTCAGTCTGACAATTAAGTCATCGATATCAGCAAGGAAGTCTGGGTCTTGATGTTTGGCCCTAAGTTGCATATACTTCTTCTTGCATTTATATTTATGTCTTCTAAGCTTTTCTCGACTCAGGCAGTGATGGCCCTTCCTATGGCATTTAAACTTATGTGCCTCTTGGTCTGTGATTGTCAATGACGGACTGGACTCTTGTGGCCTGCCAGTGCCTAATGGCAAATGAGCAGAAAAGAGATGCTCTGAAGGCTGAGAGGAAAGAGCCTTCGGTCTACCCTGAAAAGAATTACTCCCAGGAACACCAGCCATTGTGAACACAGAACCTGTGGCTGGTGCTGAGCAAAATCCCATGCCTTCATCCAACCTGTTATTCCTCTCGCCCCTGTCTGATGTGGTGTTATCATTAATTCCTTCCCCACTGTTCGACATCAATAGTACTTCCGAGTGAGGCTGGGAATTTTCACTGAGTTGTTTAAAGGAAGTTGCTTTGATTTTGGGCGTACTGAAACTTATCTGTGAACTCCTCCCACACGATGAAGATGAGGCAGTATTTTTAAGCGTGCTAGAGGAGCCTGCCAAAGGAACATTTTGGGTGTCAAAATTAGACTTGGGGGGAAACTGCGGGTTGTCTGGGAACTGCGGAGAATTCTGGGAGGAAATATTGGAAGTTGTCTGACATTTTGGTTTGCGACCTCTCCTCTTTCCCATGTAGATAGTTCCCCTTTTGCTGACATTAATTTGAGAACCAAGCTTCCCTCCAAAAGATGATACAAGGGAAGATAAGGAGTGTGTTGCAGAAGGATCTGCACTGCACGCATCTTCTTCTGTGCCCTCGTGAGAAATATCTCGACCATCGCATTGCTTCTGTCCCAACAAAATCTGTGTGAGCACTTGATCTTTCCTTTTCACGTTCAGCTTATTGATCTTTCCAATGATTGTCTTCATTATTACTCTCTTGCTTTTCTTGCACTTTTGAAGGTTTCTTGCTTTGTCTTTGGAAGGATTATGAAGATCTCCAGAGTGCTGTTTCTTAGAGGTTAATTCTGGCTGAGATTCCCGTGCTTGGATAGAGAAAGACTGCTTGGGTCGCCCACGTTTTCTTGCCATAGGCCTTGTCTGCTTCATATCAATTTCCGGCTCTAAGTCTTCTGGGTTTTGATCATTTGAAGGATTAGCAACAGTCACTTGAGGATCGTGTGCCTGAAACTCCTGCACTCTTGATTTGTTTGTTTTTGGTCTACCCCTTTTCCTAGCAGGCGGATTATCTAGAGATGAATTTTCCGCATTGCTGTTTTTTGAGTTTTGAGATGGTTTTGATTTGGAAGCTGGTCCAACTGGACTTTGTTCACACTGACCTGATGACAATGATTCTGGGGAACTATGGAATGGAATTTCAATTTGTGAATCACTGTGTAGTACTTTACAGGCAACAGGACTATGATTAACCTTGTTGCTGCGAAGACTTCTGACCTGTCGTCTCTTTGACGGTATTTTGTCTTGTTTGCTGTTTGAAGTTAAACCATCCATCAGAGGTTTTACTGGGGCAGGAGATACTTGGGCATTTACTGTAGAACCTACAGAGTGGTTAGTGTCAGTCAAGCAGTGTCCTTCAATTTGTTCTTGATTTGTACAAAACTTGACTTGCTTTCCATGCTCGTTACTAGCTGATCCATTTGTGCTGCCAGGATTTTTGTGCTCAGGCACAGGATTTTGGGGGGATTTCGTGGTTATTTCTGAAGTCCAGTTTAGGTCCTTATTCTCATTCTGTCCTTTGCTTCCTCTACTATTCCCTGACAGGTCTGATGTGGTGTCGTTGCACTTACTGGAGGACGGGGAATCGGTTACTTGGAAAGAGGTGGCGTGTTCTTGCAGGTCATTTGTGCAAGGACTTTGCTCTTGTGTGGAGCCATTTTGATGCTTATTCTTTTCAACAGTTACTACTCGGCCATCAGCATGGCTGGGATCATCCACACAACCCTCACCTTTCTTTGTGATCAAATGAAAACCCGAAGCCACTGCTGGATTACTTTCATTGCATTTTGAAGCATTTTTCTGAAAACAGGATGTTAACTTAGATGACACAGTATGTACACTGGTTTCACTTGGATTTCCATAACTGGAGTTTGGACTGGCTTGACCTTGCTGTGTCATGTCCTCATTAAGAACGTTAATGCACTGTTGTGGACTGAGGTCCTGTTGCGAGGTGGAATTTGAATCAGGAGGATTTTTCGAGGAGTATGTCTGCTTTACGTGAGTACTAAGCGTTATCTTGTGAGAAACTGACAGTTTGTTGGATGACTTCGGGGTTTCCTGTAGTGTTATATCTGAATTTAATTCTGTCTTCTTAGTTTGTTTTGGGAGAACCTGTAAAAATAGACAATGCATGATAAGCAGTAGAGCAATATAAACACCCACTCTTGAGTATACCTGAAATCCAGGTTTTATTTCTCTCTTTTTTTTTCTGTATTGCTTCACATATCCCTAAAAAGACTACTTTTCAGTCAAAGATATAAATAAGGAACAAAACATACATGACCACAGTCTGTGACACAGGACAAGAGACAAGTATAAATGTAATGCAATTAAACGATTATGACAGAATGACAAAGATGGACAGTATGTTATCAACTGATGAAATGCTGACAAAGAAAAAGACTAAATGTCACAGGAAAGGTGGAGACTGAAAGAGTTCACAGAGGGGGAAAGAAAAAATGAAACAGTATCAAGTTACAACAGGCAGAGAAGTAGGTGAGGCAAAAATAGATTAACTGTTAGTTAAAAAAATTCTGTTAGGGTGGTGCAAAGGTTTGTGGCCTTTTGAACAAATTTTATTCGCATCTGCCTAAAAAAATGCAAAGAGTTATTCTTCAAAATCGTCTGCCATTTATCTGCTGGCCACGAAAGAAGTATTCAGGTTTTGAGGTAATTAATCTACGCAGTTTTGTATATCCTCGACTTTTTGGAAATGTTGACCAGAGAGTGTATGTTGCAGTGACCTAAACAAGTGGAAATCCAATGGCGCTACGTCTAGTAAGTAGGCTGGATGCGATCAAAACGCCTTATCCAAGGCTTAAGGCGACGTGCCTTTCGTTGCTTTTGCAAAATGTGGCCTATGTATTGTCATGAAGGAGGATGATTTTCTTTTGTGAACGGCTGCCGGATGATCGTAGTGCATTGATTTTTTTTTTTTCCACTTAATTATTGATCACTGTAACGATTGGCGTTTGACAGTTTCTCCAGGATCGAGCAGCTCGCCTGTCAGCAGAACAGTAGAATGATCGCTCTTCAAACATCTTGCCAGCTCTTGAGTCAACTGTGTCGCATCTTTGTCCAACAGTGTCTTCCTTTTTCCTTTGGTCTACCACTTCTTAGCTTATCATCTAGCTCGAATTCGCCTTTCTGAAACTTAGCGAACCAGTTCTTGACCACAGAAATGCTGATTGCAGCGTTGATAAAAACTTTGCAAATTTCGTCTTGCATCTGTTGAGATTTTTTTTTCCACTGTTGAGCAAGAACAGAAATCGATGACGAATATGAATCTCGCTGGGTTCCATGCTTGCTTTTACGGGCAGTTTTGATAAATAATTAAAGATGATTACCAGGCCACAAACGTATGCAAACACCTGCAACATGGATTATACAGAACAGTTTCACATTTTCAAATAACTTATCAAGTGTATCATTTCCATGTAGATGTCATGCTCAAAAGAGTCAAGAACATTTCATGTCATCTTTTCAATGCGATGCTCAGTGCATAATATTTCCTGCCGCACTTCAAACGACATATTTCTTCTGACCTTCAGCAGTGTCAGACATTAATTAAACAAACATAATGCCCAGCATAAAATGACAGAACTCCTACCTTTTTAGTTGCCCTTGTAACAGGGGAGTTGGAATCCGGAGATATGATACTAGAAGGCATGAGCGAGGAGGAAGAAAGTGCTGATGGATCAGTATTTGTCATAGCTGAATTATCTTTTGTTACCAGTGAGTCACTGTTAAATTTCTTCTGGAGAGGATGACATAACTGACTGTAGCGTCTAGTTTTAGCACTTATACCGTCTCTTCGTTTGCAGACACTTTGCGCCACAGGCTCAGACCTCTGAAACATCCGAACAGAAGGTCGGCATATGAAGTTCTCCAGGCTCTTTGGGGGTTTCTTGGTTCGTTTCGCCCCAGGTCTAACCTTCGCTTTCATATTACCTTCTGAATGGTCAGCCTCTTTAACGGGTAAATCCTGCAGCTGCTTATCTCTGCCATCAGCTCCTTCAGAGAAGAGTTCTTCTGATTTGGGCTTTCTCATTTTTCTCCTACCCTCCGTCCCCTCATACACTCTTCCTCTCTCTGGTGCTGGCACAGGTACATCATTCTTCCTTTTTTTATCCATTTGAATGTTCAGTGCAAACACAGTGGCAGGGGAAGAGGGGAAGAGCTCCTGAGCTATTAAATTAAGATGACGACAGATCCAGGTATGAAGATAAGTGCTTGTTAAACAAAAAACATAAAATCTCCAAATTGGTGCTGTCCTCTTTCATTATACTCCTGGCCTATAAGGATGGAGAAGTAAACAAAACAGAGCTGTTATTAATACTATCGTTATTATAAAGGTATAGCAAATGTCATCACCGATAGCGGCTGTAATCATGCACTATATCTCATTAAACCACATGCCTGTAAATTATTCCTCTAAACAAGCCGTCGCTAAAAATTCAGTCAGTAGTTAAGTCTTGTGAGCTCTCCAAAAGGCAGGTGCCTTACTGCACTGTGTGAGCTAATTTCTAAGAACAATCCTGAATGATGACCTCAGTGCATTAACTTCCACAGGGGAAGCATAAAATCCACAGCTCAGCCTATTGCCTGGGGGAAAGAACGCATTAATACAACCCGGGACATGCGATCTAAAACCGCGTTAAGAGGTGTTGAACGACAAACTTGACGCTGTACTTTTCAAATCACTCTGAGGCACAGTCACTGAGTAACATCAATACCATATGTATTTACATAAACACAACAGCACCTGATTAATAGCTGAAAAACCCAGGACCTGCCTGTGGTGAGAATAAAGCGCTAATATAAATTCAATACGGAAAACAGTCAAAGGCGTTTGATTTATAGAGTATATCACAGTATACTCCATTTGGTGCCAGAAAAAATAATCCCAAAGGAATGATAAAAAGAATAATGGCCTGAGGAAAGCGGAGACAGCACAGAGCAGAGCGAGCCTCGGTGTGTATACATACATACACTGTAGTTATTAGTAGCGCGGTGAAAAAGGGTATTTTAGGGTCGTTTTTTTTTTCCCCCTCACTGGGAACTATGCCTACTTTTCAAAGTTTACCACAATCATTCATCTTATTTCTACCTCCTTCCTATGAAGGTCTTGCCACAGGATTGCTAACCCTTCTAAGAGTCCAACTGCTTCCCCCTCTCTCTCCCTCATTCTCTCTCTCTCTCTCTCTTTACCCATTTTATTACTTTCCATAATAGCAAAAACAGCTCCCTTCGCTGTACGCTGCAAACTGAAACCTAATAATGACGGACTGACTCATCACATTAAATTAATGAGCGAACGTCACTATTTACATGATGGATCCTAAGCCCTGTTCTTAAAAACCATCTCTTCTCGTCTCATCTCCCTAACACCCCAGTTTACCCACGGTACCTGAAAAACCTGCAGGCTTTCACCTAGAGTCACAACTCATATTCATTTTGAAGGCCACGAGCAAGTGATGTAACAAGTGGAATAAAGTATGGGCGAGTGAAGTCGGACCAGCCCTTTCGCACATAAGACCAAAGACCCTTGCTCTGATCGTAGCGACGCTGACATCTGTGCGAACGTCGTCCCCCCCCCACACACACACACTTTTTTTTTTTGGCAAATATATAAATGACCTCAGACATTCTTCAAGTCATTTTAAGCCACTCTGTTTCATTCCCCTCCCTTCTTCCTCTCCAACTATCCAGAGCAAGCATTCACTTAGCAAGCGATCCCCTCATCTCCTCTCCTGTCCTCTTTATTTCACTTTCACACTCTCTCTCTCTCTCTCTTCAGGTCTATTTCAGTAGTTCTCATTTGCATGAAGGATACACTCATGTCCTTCCTTCAAGTGCAATCAGCCTCTGGCAAGGTACTACATTTTCAGATATTACTTTAGTAGCAGTACCAAAAAAAAAAAAAGAGCATGGTTTTTCAGTCCTGAAATAGTTTCTCAGAACACACACACACACACACACACACACCTTGACAGAAATCTATCTGTTAGATCAAATGATATATATTAGATACATGACGTATGATAGTACAGCAGAAGTCCGTATATAAGAACAGCAACATGGATAAGGTGATAGACCCTTTTTCTTTTTCCCTTCTCTTCCTCACTGGATCGAGTTTTCCATGAAAAAAAAAAGTGCTCTTGAGAGAAAAAAAAAACCCAAAAAACCAGGGGACAGTGATTGCCGTCGACTCATCCCAGGAACTTAAAACCCACCAGCCGACCTGCCGTTTCTGCACTATTTCTCTCTGACCTAGATATAAGGCTGGTGCTCCGAAAATAGAATAAAACTAGAACACAACACGAAGGAGGAAGAAGAAGAAGAAGAAGGGCCGGGGAGAAAACGCGGGGTAATTAATTAGCAACAACGTTACAATGGCGTTTCCGCCACATCAGTGGAGAAGAACACGGTGTAGCTCTACTTGTGCCGGAGAGTCGACTAACCGCACTCGAGCTTCACTAAGATCACACGTACAGTCGCTCGCGCTAGTGAGTAAATAATCGACGCTGACAATAGACTATAACGGTGCTTTTTTTTGCCTTTAGCATTAGGTCATGCACGGAGAGAGAGAGAGAGAGATTGCAAGATACTACGCTCGCGAGTCTTCGAAATAAATAAATAAATAAATAAATAAATAAAATACGGATACAAATAAATAAATATTTAAGTTGCCTAGGCAGGCACGGATGGGACGCCTGTCTAATTATTCAGCTTGCAGGAGATAAGCCGTGCTTAATCTAAATAAATAAATAAAAAATAATAACTCGTACAAAGATGAAACATTATATATAAACTGTCGGGATAATAAAAAGTAATCGTGTTTTTTTTTTGTTTTTTTTTTTTAAGGGAAGGGGGGGTTACCATGGCCTAAAAAAAAAAATATGAACATCACAGCTTCACTCCGAGAAAAAAAAAAAAAAAAGTCGATCCAAGAGAACAGCTTAATAATTTCCGTAATAAAGTCCGTTGAATTGAGAGAATAAATAAATAAATAAATAAACCCAAGCTGGACTTACCCGGAGATCTTGTTCTTTTTTTTTTTTTTTTTTTTTTTTTAATCACGCGGTGTAGTAGCTGTTATTCCTCCAGCTCATATTCGAGTGAGCGCACTGAGCCCAAACGCTAAACGCAGGGATGTTGCGTGAGCTTTTACGTGGTGCACTGATGGAGCCGTGAAGATGAACATTGTGCAACTGCGTACGACACTCAAGTTCCCCCTTCTCCTGCGCCCCCTCCTCTCCTCTCCTCTCCTCTCCCCTCCTCTACCCTCCCCTCCCCTCCTCTCCACTCCACTCCTCTCCCGCCCGCTAATCCGTCTCTTGCGCAGTTGTTTTACATCAAAAGCACAGTCGTACATTGTGTACCCACATATCCACTACTAGTAGCTTACAGGGACTCTACCTATTAAACTGAAGATAACGAGCACTGCCTAGCGTCCGTGACCGGTGATGATAGAAAAAAAAAAAAAAAACCCCAAACTCGTTCAAATGTAACCCGTAAAGGACCTGAAGCAGTCACGTGGCAAAGACCTCTTCATTCTCGACGATTAATTATAATAATAATTATTATTATAACAGTCTAGTTACTATTCATCACCGAGCACTTCCTCAAACTGCTTACTACTTGAAAAGGATTTTTTTTCTTTCTTTCTTTCTTTCTTTTTTTTTTTTATGCCGATTAATGGACAGACTTTAGAACGTGCTCATATTCCGCCCAAGTTGGACCGCGTCGACGCTCAAGCCCCTTGAAGATTATACACAATCATCCATGGCTGCTTGATTTCTGCTTCGTTTACTTTAACGTGGTGTCATCCAAAAATAAGTGCACTACCGTGAGTCACCAGAGGTGGCATTCCATCCTGAGTTTGATCCAAACACACCCACTTAGAAAATCTGCCCTAACTTTATATGGAGGTATGAGATGTGCTCGAATAAAACACACACACACACACACACACACACACACACACAGAGAAATTGAATAATAACTAAAATAATTGTCAATTATTAATTAGTAGTAATTGATCCGTTAATTGATTTAATCTGGTAGTCTGACAGAGTATTGATATAATTATATTGTCATTGGTGCACTGAATCATCTTACTGACCGTGGTAGTCAGATCATCGGTTACCTCAACTATATATATATATATATATATATTTTAATGAACCCGTCCTACGTTTTACGGAGGTGATTTTATCATTTCTTTAATGTACGCTTCAGATAACTGTCCCGTAACCCCGTCAACTCTTTTGCAAACCCAGTACTGTAGTTCACAAAAGCTAGATTACTTTCAATTTTCTTGTCTCTTCAGTTAGCCCATTGATAATGTGTATATTTGTAAACATTTTGGCAATGCCTATTATGCTTCTCTGCATACTCCAGTTTATAAGTAATGATGAGCTAATCAGCTCATAAACAGACTAAACGATTAGTTCACTGGTGAAATGATTACCCATTTACTTTACTACCTCATCAGTGAAGTGTTCAGGATGTTGACTGGCACTAACTTGTTAAAGCCTATACATACCCTATAAAAAAGGCCCTCTGTGGCATGAGACTCACGTATTTCCCCTTTTCTGTAGAGTTGGTTCGAGGACAATCTGGATAAAACCTCGCATGGATGATGTGTGTCTCTAGGTCAGGGGAATAGATCAGGATGTTGTCTGTGTATGCCATGATGAATTTCCCCAGCATATCATGTAAGACATCCTTAATTAGATACTGAAATATTGTGGGTGCTGAAGATAGCCCATATTGCATAACACAGTATTCAAAGTGGCCAGTGGTGGTGCTAAAGGCCATCTTCCGCTCATTCCTTTCACAGATACACACTAGGTTGTATGCACTCCACAAGTCCAGTTTTATTTTATTTTGGCCACTTGTTAGTTGCTCCAGTAGTGCTGGAACCAAGCGGAGATTATAGCAGTATTTGAGGCTTGGTTTAGCCCTAAATAGTCAATCCCCTTTCTTATCGACAAAGAATACGCCCACCGATGCTGGTGATGTCAAGGATGAACGCGTCCCCGATGAGGAGCCTAGTCATTCATGGCGTTCCTTAGCAGACAAGAGGTAGATGGCACATTTGCCTGTCTTGTGATCTTTCTTTGCTTGTGCAGTCAAGGCTGCAGCACGTACTATTTTTCTTTTAGGGCTTTAGAAAAGTGCTCTCTCTTTGTCCTACGTTCTCACTTTATCTTCTTTATCTTATATAATTTCTTGCGCTGTGTGAACATGTATGTACAAAGAACTAACTCTTTCAAAATGGCAGAATGATCCCACAACAGGATCCCACAACAAGATTTTAAATCCCGAATTTAACAGAACCTCTTCATCTTAAGCTGATATGATGACAGAATACTGAGCTGGAGCATGGAGTAGTGACTGGTTGCTCTACTAGAATAATGTCAAACTTCTTCTCTATTCTTAGAAATCCTAAATAAGTTCTGTTTCAGAGTGGCTGCTTATTTATGCCTTTGTCTCATGATGTGCTTCCCAATGTAATACAATATGCCATACAGTCTTAGATCAGTAGGTTTGATAATGATGGCAGAGCCGTGTCATGCTTTTAAAAAAAAAAAAAAAAAGAACTTGGAGGAGGACTGTTGAGCCATACTGTAAATCCAATCTTGCTATTTCAATATGTCAAATTCTATCCACCGATATTGCATATCTACATTACATGTCTAATCACATACAGTATTTATATGAACTCATTTACGCTTTCAGCAAAAGAAGACGTTTTTTAAATTTATTTGCTTCATTAACTTTTCACTTTTTTCCCCCAGGGTCGTCCGCTCTACCACAACCCCCCTCTTAGCCCACCTGGCCTATACTGTATTTCTATTTTTGTCAAATGGAACTGACTCTGCTGCTACCCCTTGTGAAACTGCACTGTGTTTGCACACATAATCACAGTTGCACAAACAACCATATTTTGCACTATGCTTCCCACGTATCAGAATACATGCAGTTGTTGCAAATTGCACCAGAAAGCTGTTAGCATTTACAGTTTGTTTTTTTTTGCACTCTTCTTTGTCCACTTACTTGGAATTGTCTTTTTCTTTAGTATCTTTTGCCTGCGTTGTCTACTTACACTATGGGTAAATTCAACTATTCGTCCAATCTGTGGACTCTAAGCTTCGCCGTCTCGTCTTTCTACATACCTGCATGTGGAAAGATGACACTCAAGTTCACTTTGACTTTGACTTTGTTTTCAAATGTTGTCATTTTGTCATTCACCATGCCACCCAAATGCCACTCAAACAAACAAACAAACAAAAACTTTACTTGCTTTGCAAACTGCACAGTTTCAGTCACATTAGGCAAAATGAAGAGTCACAGTGTAAAAATCAATCAACAAATAGGTAAATAAATAAAACCGACATTTCAGTTACAAATTTAACATAATCAGCCAGAGTCTCATTTGTGTGCATACTTGTGCTCGTGCACATGAGTGGCAATGCACATTTACAACAGCACGTGCCTCTTGCAAATGTATTGTGTGTGTGAGTGTGTGTGTGTGTGTGAGAGAGAGAGAGAGAATCTTTATTCTGCATCCTCTTATCCATTTTTACTTTGACTTTATCTGCCATCATTAAGCTTTACGCCAGTCAGAACACGTGATAAACCACAGCCATGACAGAGGAGCACGTGCCACACTTTGACCAGACCACGACATAAGGCTGCGTCTTATTGCGCAGATGAATTTTAGCTCGCGCTCCAAAACCCGCTCTCTCTCTCTCTCTCTCTCTCTCTTGCCTGGTGATTCGTGACGTCACAACCCCGCCCCCGCCCCCTCCTCGCGTAAAACAAACATGGCGGCGCCCATCGGCGTGCGTATGTGACAGGACGAGGCTCTATTTCTCCACTTCCTGTCATCTTTATTAGTCAGGCTTGTGCGAATTCATATCTTTTGTGGATGGTGAGGCAGCTCTTTTTCAAACATGGTGAGCAGCTATAACCCCATTCTTTATTTTATTGTTGTTGTTATTGTTGTGCTAAGCTAACATGAGTTGGTATTAATGCTTTAGCTTAGCACCGGTACACGGTCAAGGTTAATTTCACAAAAAAAAACAAAAAAAAAAACAGATAGATGTCGGGGAAATTGTCTGTTTTTCTGCCCCTAAATGTTGCGGATAATCTGTTGTAAAAGAGACACAGTCTGGTTTGTTAGCTATGGCAGAGCTTTATGAGCAAAAGGAAATGAAATGAATAAAAGTGTCAGTGTGATTTAATTGAAGAAAGAAGAAAAAAAATATTTATTATGTCTATTATTATTTATTAGGTCTGTTATGTCTGAATGAATGAATTGTGATGAAGCAGAATGTGTAAAATGTGCTGATTATTACCTTGAATGTGTTTTTTCCATACAGAACCTGAACCTCCCAAGACTTTGTCACAGATTATGTTTAACCGTAAGTGTAAGACGCTGACCTGCTTTTGTTTCTTGCTCTTTATTTATACTGTACTTTGTATTTATTCAGAAGGATCGCACTGATCATCAAGTTTTACGTGCACTAATACCCAGTGTGCAATGAAATACTTCTTACTTACTGCAAAAA
Organism: Synodontis membranacea; assembly: GCA_025674565.1. Lineage (NCBI taxonomy): Eukaryota > Metazoa > Chordata > Actinopteri > Siluriformes > Mochokidae > Synodontis > Synodontis membranacea. Next base: position 26,976,919 of record JAOVYU010000056.1, on the reverse strand, counting down.
CTATAGACGTTAATATAATAACTTGAATGATCTTTTTCCCAATATTATTATTATTATGATGATGATGTATGGTGTCATTTTTTTAGGTGTCTCAGACACGCCCACTTCACATTAGTGGTAACGGGCAGCAGCTGGATAAGACTGCAGTGGCTGTAGATTTCGATGCGTCACAGCGTCTTTCCATTTTCAGGACTTCGGAGAAAGACCCGGTGTGTACCGACTGCCTAAAACCACCAAATGGTTATTATACACACTCGAATTTGTCACTGATCTGAAACGTGAAGCTCTTTATTTCCGGTTTCTCACTCTTATCTACTCCACAGGCGTGTCATACAGGGCAACACGCCAACCAGTACTACACGCTTCCTCCTGCAGATGTGCGCACCGTGTTTCCCCATGGATTGCCTTCACGCTTCCAGATGCAGGTGACCGACTTTCTTGTTCATCCCTGTGTAGGGAAGAAGTATAAAATTCATTTGCTGATGATTTGGACAGTATTTTCACCAAGTATCCTTTATTTCTGCCCTGTTTGCAGATGAAGACATTTAATGAGGCTGGTGTTATGGTGAGACAACCAGCACTGGAGCTCATCTCTTATTTGAAAAGAGCTGACTACAGCAAACCTGCCCTGCGCTATCTACTCTGTATCCTGTCGCATGCAGAATTTTTCTCTAAGTGTGTATGTCAGTTCTGTTTACGCTCCTATAGTCCTCGAGCTCCTGCTGCTCCTTCCGTATGTTCAGTGTGTTCCTTGACGGTGTATTAGATGGAGAGACCGGCTGTGGGAAGACCATGTCTTTGTGCCACGCGCTGCATTTCTGCTCCACTCAAGGCTGGTTGATTCTGCACATACCAGATGGTAAGGAACTCATGCAATCAATCATCTGATGGAAAAAAAGGATGAGATAAACAGACATCTAGTGTTCTTTGATTTATTAGTAGCTGAATGCTTGCAAGGAGAATACCGTACCTGGTACTTCTCACCACTTTATTTAAGCAGGTTAAGCCGAATTGGGAATCGAATGACCGTTATGTCCACGTACGCTATGCGTACAATTAAAGTTGCAGCCGTTGTAAGCATTTGTTTTCTCCCATTTCTCTTTTCTCTCCGTAGCTCACTTATGGGTTAAAAACTGTAGGGAGCTGCTTCCCTCGTCCTCTCGCCCAGGTCGCTTTGATCAGCCGCTCCAGGCCTCCCAGTGGTTGAAGAATTTTAAAATCACTAATGAACATTTCCTGTCAAAGGTAATTAATAACTAGAGGTGTTGAAGAAACGGTACTTAACTAATTCAAACTGAGCCTCACATTAAGTAATCAGTTATTGTAAGGTTAGTAAATTCCTTTTGAGAATGTTGAATGCTTACAAGATTGACTATATGATTTTGGGATTGAGGCTTTGCAGTTTCTGAGGAAGTAAGGAATAACACACGACAGACCATGCGGTTATACAAAAAAAAATAATTAATCCAGGCTGGGGTGAGGGATTATTTTCATGTAAAAGCATGGTCTGCAGTATGTTATTCCACCTATAGCAGAGTGATTTGCCAACAATGTTAATGTTTAATTAGTTAATGAATGACACTTTTTTTGTTTTAACAATTTGTAGTTAATATTTAATGTTATGGAACATCCAAGAGACAAATTGGTTCCTGTTATCGCTTACAGTTGCGATAAGCAGTTTTTCCCTTACTAGCATCTTATTTCTCTCTATCTCTTGCACTCTCTCTCTCTCTCTCTCTCTCTCTCTCTCTCTCTCTCTCTCTCTCTCTCTCTGGCTCGCTCACTTGCTCTCTCTCTTTCCTCTGTCCTGAAGTCTCTCTTGTGCTAGGAAAGTGAAAAGCACCATGACCGTTTTAAGCACAGACAGCAGAGACTCCTTCCATAAATGAATGTTTCCTAACAAAAATGGCGACACATCAGTAATTTTGCAATGATCAAATTGCCTTTGATAAGCAACACTTTTTTTAAATCCATTCATTACAACCTATTACAGTAAACATGCTATTGTAAACCTATCACTTGCGTTACTGCCAAAACTACTGCCTGAGCCATGCAGAAAAATTGCACACCTTCCGAACAATCAGATGTGAGAATTCAACTGAGCTGTGGTATTCATGCATTTCAGTGACTCATCATTATTTACCGTTGACAGATAAAGACGACAAAGCGGTATGTGTGGACAAAGAGAGAGAGCACGGAGGAAGGACGGTCTTTAGCGGAACTGGTTAATCAGGTGAGGGTTTTGAATTATTATTTTTTATTCCTTTATCATCTCATCCACCTTTCCTGCTAAACTTGATTCGCATAATATGGTGTAATAATTCTATATTATTTATTAAATAATAAAGATAAAAAAAAAAAAATCATGAATCTCGTTCCTTTTGTTTTCCTCGTGCCTTGTGCCTTAGTGTTGCTGTCCCTCAATGGGAATACGTGATGCGGTGTAGATATTACATCATGGTTCGCGTTTCCATCTGATTGCTTTTCAGGGTGTGACTCGTGTGAAGAGCAGCAGTGATGTGGTGGGAGCGTTACTGCGCGAGCTGAGGCTGCAGGTTGGAAGTGCCACAGATGGAGCGTTCAGACTGGCTGTGGCTGTAGATGGTGTCAATGCTCTGTGGGGCAGGACAACTCTGAAGAAGGAGGACAAGAGCGAGGTACTGCGTTTCCCCATACATGCCTCCTCATACGGTCTTCTAAATTACATGGCCAACTAAATGGTTAATATCTCATTTTCGGCTCTATATCACGTCTCTCTTCTCAGGTATCTCCAGAAGAGCTAACACTTATTCACAACCTGAGAAAAATTCTGAGGAACGACTGGGTAAATATGATCTACTGTACCGCTCATCACTATAATCAGTATCCTATAAAAAGCAGTACTAAATGTAATAATGTTGGCTCTGTTTCCTCATGCTCAGTTTGTTCTATTCTTCTTTCTTAGAGTGGAGGCGCCATTCTCACGACGCTGTCTCAGACAGGGTCTCTGTACACGTCTCGCTCAGCTTACCTTCCAACAGAGCTGCTGGGAGAGGTGTGTAAGAAGACCATGACTAATTAATCCTTAATAATCAGTAATTAAAGAGGATCCAAGAGTACTTTGGTACTTTTGCACTCGTCATGACACATTCTGCAGTTGTTGAATGGTCACACCGTTGTTGTAATGTGCAATACTGTATAGGAAAAATGAACAATAATTGAAGTTGTGTTTTAGGTGGCATTTGATAAGCTGGACCCGTTTGTGCCCATCTCGGTTTTGAACTACAACGATCAGGAGTTTGAGAGCTGTTATCTTTACTACATGGACCGTAACTGGCTGCAGCATCCACACAGTAAGTGGCAGCTGGGCAGGAAACACACGCTCGCATTATAAGTGAACACCCCTTTAAAGAAACCTTCGCTTTCTTTTGCTTTTTTTTTTTCTTTTCAGGTCGAACAGAAGAGGGAAAGAAAGAACTCATTTTTCTCAGCAACAGAAATCCGTCCATCTTGGAAAGACTGTGTGCCTTCCTGTAATAAATGCTCCCTCCATTTCTGTCTCTCTTCCCCCTGCCTCTGTCCATGTAAAATGATCCATGATACAGTTCACATATGCCACTGATGTCTTTAATAATAAAAAGCCTTCGAGGAAAAAAAAAAATGGCCCATCACATTAGGCTCCTTCTTCTCACACCCAAGCATAAAGAATTTAATGTTTTAACATTGTACAAAGCATGTTCTCATTCAAGGACTGGGTAAATTATCTGTGTTATAAATTGTAAACATCATTATACGTTTGTTAAATTTGGGATAAACCATGGCATCTCCTTGGCGTATTTAGGGATGTAAATGTGTATATCGGTTCTCAAAGGGGTCTTAAAAAAATTTCAGTATTGGAAATCACATTTCCAAACAAAGTTTTTGAGTTTATAATTGAGGGTTTTATAGTTAGTCTGATTACTGAATTGAAATGAATTAAATTGAATGGAGGGACCCAGGACCCGGACCCAGACCGACCCGACCTGACCCCTGGGTCTGGGTCCCCTCCATTCAATTCAATTCAATTCAATTCATTTCAATTCAGATCAGTTCTCAAAGGGGTCCGTGTTTACTTTAAAAAAAAAAAAAAAGTAATTAATTTCATTATTGGAAATTACAACCTACCATTATCTAAGTTTTTAAGTTTATAATTGAGGGTTTTATAGTTAGTCTGGTCTTTGAATTTAATTGAAATGAATTGAATTGAATGGAGGGACCCGGGGTGACTCCGACCGACCTGACCCGACCCGACCCCTGGGTCTGGGTCCAATTCAATTCAATTCAATTCATTTCAGTTCGATGACTGGACCCGACCCAGACATACAGATACACTTTTCTCAGGTTGTGAATAAGTGTTAGCTCTTCTGGAGACACCTGAGAAGAGAGATGTGATGTAGAGCAGTACATTAGATATTAACTGGTTAGTTGGTCATGGAATTTAAAAGACTGTATGAGGAGGCATGTATGGGGAAATGTAGTACCTCACTTTTCTTTTTTTCTTTTCCTTTTTTTTTTTTTAGTTTGACCTGACCCGACCCGACCAAAAACAAGAAGGTGTTATAAATAATGTCGTCTTGGGCCTAATGTGTCCTGTTGATGGACTGTTCAGGAATAATTAAAAAAAAATCTGTATAGCTCCAATGAATAGCCAAAAAAAATGATTGTATACATTAAAAAAAAAAAAAAAAAAAGTATAAATGGTTGAATTATGATCATTGGAAATAAATCTGTTTTGAGGGGACTTTTAACAGTAAAAAGGGGAACCTGCCTGGGGGAAAAAAAGGTCTGATAAAATGTCTAGATGAATACTTTGCATTATTCTGATTAAGAAGAAAAATCAGGTGTAATAAGAAAAAAGGAAGAAAGTGTCTTGTGTTGATGAACTGGCATCACTATCACGTGGGCTGATCCTGATTCTGTTCCTGATCACGTCAACCTTCTGTTAATCGTAAAGACTGAACGTGATGTTATGGTCCATCTCTCAACTTTTCCTACTCCTTACTTTATTTAGTAGTCCGTGCTTAAATGCGAGAGGATAAAACTCCTCCTCCTCCTCCTTCCCATTTCGGCTATTCCCAACTAGGGGTCGCCACAGGGGATCTTTTAGTCCACACGTCCGATTTGGCAGAGTTTTTATGCCGGATGCCCTTCCTGACACAACCCTCCCCATTTATCCAGCATGCAGTCATACACCAGAGTGTGCACCCCCTTGTGGCTGGGTCTTTGTACAGCACCCGGCCTTCTCTGGATGTCTCCCATCCAA
>JAOVYU010000056.1:26937778-26947931 GCA_025674565.1 Synodontis membranacea | reverse complement strand
ATAAGGCGCACTGTCGATTTTTGAGAAAATTAAAGGATTTTAAGTGCGCCTTATAGTCCGGAAAATACGGTACTTACTAACCGTGTCGAAAAACACTGATGTACGAAATAAAGTTATTTTAATCTCATAACGCTTACTGAGTAGTTACTGTTGTATTAAATAGCATGCCACTACATCATTGATGTCTTTATGTGGTTTTGGGATTCAGCCACGACACGTACAGTAATCTGGGTACAGCACAGCTCATGTTACATGGATACGTTTAAAGATCTGAACTTCCAAAAACACTCCATGCCAAGGTCTCAACTTTGCTCCAGTGGATAAATTCAGCCGGACACTATAGACTTGTACCTTCTAAAGGTCTGCTGTGGTAGCCATAAATACACTCCTGTGCTTGTAATCCCACTATCTGGTGCCATGGGTTTGAGGATGGGTTTGATTTATTCTGGATTTTATTTATTATATTTATTTATTTATTTATTTATTGCTCATGCTGTTTCAGGGAACTGTTCCATCCATCCATCCATCCATCCATCTTCTTCCGCTTAATCCTGTTCAGGGTCGCGGGGGGAGCCGGCACCAATATCTAGCTAACTTCGGGCGAGAGGCGGGGGTTACACCCTGGGTGGGTCGGGGAACTGTTCCTTTCTATAAAATCTATTCTGTTAAAATCGCACGCCTACAGTAACCAGTGCATATCACTGAGCCACCACCTCCGGCTGTGTAAGTCTACGATGATGTATGAAGACGATGTCTTGTGTGCTTTCTCAGGTCGGGGTAAGCGCAGGCGATCAAGTGGAGACGCAGAAGCAAATGACAAAGGAGCCAAGAGAGCCAAACTGGAAAACGCAGAGGTGAACGCGTCCGCTAGTAAAACGGAACGTGCACGAATGCATTCGCTACGGCATCAGAATTCATGCGTTCTGCGCAATGACATACTCTGTGCTTTGTCACTTCTCTCTCAGGCGTGCGGCGACGAGGGAATTTACTGGCAGGTGAATTTTGAGCGGTTTCACTTACATTTCAGACACCAGGCCATCATCAGCGCTGTCGCTTCCAAACTGGACCAGGTAAAGTTCAACAAACTTAAACACTTGGAGTCCTTTGTCGTGTCTTACTGCAGGTGATAAAATGCGAGACGACTCTTTTATCAAATGAATAGTGTCTTTCGTAAAATCTCATTAACCGAGCCATGTTAGAATCCTTGATTTATAAACACTGTTTCACTGTAATCGAATTCGATATGAATGTGCCAACCTTCTTCGGGGCGTTCCCTAAACTTAAAGCCTGTTACTGCTGCTTAACAACCAAAGCTTACTGTAGTTTAAGTGGTGGAAGGTTTCTTTTTTTATCAGAAATAACATTCAAAATAAATGTAATTTAGTGTAATAAACTTTGAGTTAAAATTTGAGTTATTGTTGTTGCCACTGTTTTAGAAAAGTTATTAATTAAAAGTTCTTTATTTAAATTAAGAGTTCTTGTTGTTGCATTAAGGGGGATTACCCATGAAATCATCACTGCAAAGTACAGCCTCATAGAGATTAATGAACACCTGCCTCACCGCTCGCAACATTTACCCATGCTCCTCACCACCTTGCCCTTTTCCACCATAGACAAGCAGTGAGATTGTCAGGACCATGCTGCGAATGAGCGAAGTGACAACACCAGCTTCTGCTGCATACACACAAGCTGTTTCAGCCAATGAGGTAAAACGCATGCAAGACTGTATAGTATGATCGCATTGCTTCTCGTTCTAATGACCACATGTCCTTTTTTCTCTCCCTCTTTTCCTCTCCTTTTTTTTGAAATATAATCGCCCTAGTTTTAACTGTCAAATGTCAGACCATGTGAATTGTTTCCTCTTAAGATCTTCCGAGCGCTTCCTTCCAGTTACAACATCGGCAGACCCATACTAGACCAGTACCTGACTCTACTGGTGGATGATCCGGTAAACAAATGCAAAGAAATGACACGTGTGCTTATACGCACGACCTCGGCAATCTTTCCTAACCACGTACCACTCTCTGTCTCTGTGTTCCTCTTCTGTTTCTCCCAGATGGAGTTTGTGGGTAAGGCGGGTGACAGTGGAGGAGGAATGTACGTTGTCAGTATCCTTAATTGCACTGTGCCTAAACTGAATTCGCAAGAATCTGTCACGGCTATACACTGCATTTGTTGTTATTATTATTATAATAGCTTGATAAATAGTTGAATTGAAGGATGAAACACTGGCGTGGTAGAGATGAGTAAATGAGTATTGAGCCTGAGCCCGTGTTCAGATCTGCACCGAGCACTGGCTAACCTGGCCAGAGCAACACTGGAGTCTGTAGTCCAGGAGCGGTGAGCTCAATCATTTTCTGGTTCAGTTAAAGTCGGTGTGTTACCGTTTTTGGGGTGTAATTGCATCTTGTTCCGTTTATGCCGGAGTCAGATACGGTTCGCGGTCAGCTCGGATTTTCCGTCTGTTGTTACGGAAGAAGCACTTGGAGCAGAAGCAGGTAGAGGATTTTGCCATGATTCCAGCGAAGGAGGCTAAAGACATGCTGTACACGCTGTTGTCTGAGAACCTGGTCCAGCTACAGGTATCACACTGTCACGAGTGCTGTAACAGACCTACTAACGTCTAAGAGTATAAAAAAAAAAAATGCATTTGTTAATTATTCCATTCTGCCCCACTGACTTTCTGTGTTTGGAGAGTTTCCCACTCTGAGACACGACAAAAAAATCATCATTAATCACGCGCAGGTATAAGTTCCTTCATGAAACTACTCACTCCTTATCCAAAACTCTGCCCTCTGTACACATGCGCTGCTTCATCACACCCATGCAAACATTACAGTGAGGTTAAATGTGCAGTTTGTAAAAGGTACTTTAGAAAAACAGATTGTTTCATGACTTTTTATTTGTACGCTTTTAATAACACACAGCTCACACAACTTAGATACATAATAGCAACATAATGAATTTGATGAGTTTAGAAAATTAAATGAGACCAGATAAAAAATCCATCTAATCTTTTGTCTTGTCTGGTGTCTCTAGGAAATCCCAAAGACCCCAGACCATGCCCCTTCTCGTACTTTTTACCTCTACACTGTTAACCAGTTGCCTACCGCCAGACTCCTGCTACAGAACTGCTACAAGGTGCCAGCCAGATGCACGCACGCGCACACACACACACACGCACACACAGACACGCACAGATTTATTGTCCCCCGATCATAATATACATGGTCTGGCTCTGGAAAACACATGGATCGCCAGTTGAAGAAAGCTCGACAATGGAGAAATGTGGAGTAACAGTGAACCAATACTGTTACTAATAGGGTCTCAAAACTTTGTGAGAAAGGGTCAGAAGAAAGAGGACCCAGCTGTGGGAAAATGGTTTCCTCCTCCTTCAAAACACGCCAGCACACACAGCGCTCTCAGCGAAGCAGTTTTTGGCCCAGAAATGCATTACAGTACTTGACCACTCGCCCTATTCACCTGATCTAGCACCATGCGAATTTTTTTTCTTTTCCCTGAAATTAAATATGTAAATATGTTTCGAGTCTGTTCCTGAAGTTAAGAAGACAACAATGGAGCTTCTGAGACAACTAGCAGAAGAAGATCTACTGCACTGCTTTGATCATTTTAAGATCAAGTTAGAATTAGAACATTCTGAAGGAAATTAATTCGAATGTAAAGTTGTCTTTATTCAAATTGAATTACAGGCATCAGTCTCATTAATTATTGAATAAATATATATTTAAGTATCTTAAATAAATTTTGATAAAGGCGTATTGCTGCAATCTGTTTTCATGTAAATACTGTCCGTGTGTAGAATCATTTCCGAATGAGTTTTTCTGAAAACTGGACAGTTAAATTACCTCCCCAGACACAACGTTTTCAAATAGGGCTTGAGAAGAAGTGCTTGGGGGATGCTTAAGAAAAGCCTCCTCATGATTCTGCTTGAAAAATGCAGTGTGTGTTTGCAAAGTTTCATCCAGAATACTGTTAATAATTGAAAATATAAAATGTAGAACTCATTTCTTGGTCATGGTGTTAATTCCGTATGTTATTTCTTTGTGTTCATTTCTTCATCATTATTCTAAATGAAAAGAAATGTAGATGTAACAAAAGAGTAGTACATGGAGCTTCCAAAGAAGCAGAACATTTGGACCATAGTTAATCCCTATATTCTTCTTCACGTATATAGACACACACATCCCTGATTAAATATTGGAGAGACAAGCTGAGTTTTGGGGCTTACGGAATATAGGTGTAATTGTGGGTTCATCTGTGTGTCTGTGTGTGTGTGTGTGTGGACCCACAGGCGGTGGGTAACCTGATAGAGAGGAGAATGTTTGAGACCAAAGAAAACAAGTGAGTTCTTCCCTGTCTTCTAATTGAATAATGATCAATCCAATTTAGATGAAATGCTAGAGTTTGAAGACACTGCGTGGTTTAGTGATTTCCCCTGCTCCTCCTCGTCATTCTACCCTTGATGGACTTTGTTGATGTATTTGAAAACCACTGTGCAGTGCTGTGTGCCTCTGGGACTTGTGATGTCCATTCGATTGTGCTGGTTCTTGAATTATTTGTTGTTGACAGGCGTCTTTTGGAGAAGTCGCAGCGTATAGAAGCAATCCTGGCGTCTCTGCAGTCTACCGGGGCGGAAACGACTCAGCTGGCCGAGGTGGAAGAGATGATTACTGCACCCGAGAGGCAGCAGCTAGAGGCTCTCCGCCATCATATCAACAAGTACTGAAGCACTAGCCTGTATTAAGTCTAGTCTGGGACAGACATTGCACAATTTATCCTTCATTAGATTATTGTGCATTTATTAGTCCATATCTTCCAAGCAACAAGTACTAAAGGACTACGCGAGCTACACTAGAACACTAATAAGCCAAGTAATAGTATTAATTAGTACTATGATTGATTAAAAAGTGTTTTTTCTCTCTCTTTCTACCCACAGGTTGGATTCGAGCGAGAACCAGGTGGATGAGACAATATTCCTTCTAGAGTCTTATATTACCTCAGCTGCAACCTCACGCTGACACCGTAGCCAATGTTTAGTTAGCTCTAGTTCCTTAAGTTGTTGGATTTGTGATTGCTCATGTGTGCATGAGGAGAGTCACAAATTTGTAAAACTGGCCTTGCGCTGTATTTTTGCTACATTTAGTTGATTATTTAAGTTATGAAGAAGGATGAATAGTGTAGAACTTCTGTCATATTGGTTTGTAATACCTTCCTGTACGTGTTTTACCAATAGAACTGATTATTTTATTGCAGTAATGGACAGAAAAAGAATCGAAACATGCATATAATAATGATGATAATAATAATAAATGAATAAACGTACTTGGTTTCATGAGTGCTTGTGTGGGTGTCTGTCTTGCCAAATATGAGATCTCGGCTCACAAAGAAACACCAGCTAGGAATGATTTACAAAACTTTATTCAAAAATTTTTGACTCAAAAACATGAGAAATGCAAACCTGAGAAATGAACACCGACTGAATAAAATCTGGTATTTGTATGCAGATAAATAAAGTGAATTTGATTTGAATTACACCTCTTGACGCTATGCCTGAATAGTGCATTTCGTCGCGCTCCGTCCACTTCCCCACTCTCCTCTAGTCTGCAATCCAAATACAGGCTGACGTCAGCCGTACCTCACTGTAGCTATATTAAGGCCATTCATTACGGCGCCCTGGGAAGCCTGCTTGAGACCTTTCATTTTGACTTCTCGGAAATTCTGTCCTGACCAAGCCTCAATTCACTGCCTGCTTTATTCACACAGAGCTTATACTCAAAAGGCATTTCTGCTTTCTATAATCCAATACTGTTGCTAGCGCTCACTTCTCTCAGGGATGTGGAGCAGGTATAATAGGTAAGTGTTCTGCTCCCAGAGGAAGGGAAGGAGTCAATTTTAAACTAGATGACCGTGTGAGACATGAACTCAGTGCTTCGGTGGTGGTGAAGCTCAGTCCTCGTGGCCCTCGTCATCTTTTCTCTGTTTTCTTGTGAAAAAACCCAGCTGGAAGGAAGACAGGAGAAGAAGTGAGTATTTCCAAGATCTCTTTAACCACAGTGCTCTGTTGTGGATACGTCAACGTTGCACAGTGAGAGAAGGTCTGCATTTAATACCGTTCAGCTTTCCACAATGGTACTTGATCAAGAGATCAAGTTGCAACGCTGTTTGTTTGCTTTATTTGCAATATTCAGCCTACACTTACAATGTTAAACAGATCGTTTGGGTTGGCAGGCACAAACGTAACGTGAGAGGCAAACCAAGAGTCGCAGAATAAGAAAAGTCATTGTGTAAAGTCTGTGATAGTGCCAGTTCGGTGAAACATATGCCTCTGGTTATGTAGATGCAATTGTGTTTGGTTTTACTGGTGTAAACCAAGGAGGTTCCTCGTATATAAAGTTTACTTTTATGTGTGAGTGCGAATCAACAGTGTTTGAGCGGTTATGTAAGCTTTACTTTAAATAAAAGGTTATATAAAGGTAAGTATTAGGGATGCTCGATGTCTGATCTGAGTATTTGCCAATAATCAGCACATACACAAATGAGTATCCCATAAATAAAAAAAAATGAAATACTGAGTATAATGTCCATACCTTCCAAAGAACGAAAATGATAAGTGCAAGCAGCAGCAGGCCACCAATGATACTGCCAATGAGGATCCACAGAGAGATTGGAATTGAACGACCCTTCAGAACCTCCAGCACGGTCTAATCAAACAATGCAGTCACACAAAAAAACCACACGGTTCTTCAGAAACAAGTGTCACATGACCTATGTGAAATAGTGAAGTTGATTGTGTCCGAGTTCCTGCTGTCCTCTCACCTCCCTCCAAAGACCAGCATTGCCAAGGGTGATCAGATTAGACTCCTGAGCTGACAGGTGGTAGGAGCCGACTATCATCACAGCTTTGAACTTAGCCTGGCACAGAAAAAACAAACAAAATGATTTATTTACAGTGGGACTGTAAGCGTCTGACTAAGCCTTGTGTTTGGTCAATTTGTTTCCATGTTGCAAATAATAAAGCATGACAGAACATGCTATTATAAGAAAATAATCAATGACTGGGTGGTGTGATGCACTACCACTTTGTTACATTGCTCTCAGATCGCAGCATTAGATCAACAATTAAAATGTGTTCTTAATTAAAGAATGACAAGACACTTTTTTTTATAAAAAAAAGTTTATAGTTATATGTAATATTGTGGACCATCTGCAAAACAAGTTTTTTTTTTTTTTTTAACTTATGTTACAACAAATATAATCCCTCACCAACCACTCTTTTTCACTTTCTGTTAAGGTTAATGAAACAAAAAAAAAAAAGAAGCAGATTTTCATGTTAAAGAGAAACCGCAATCCCATTGTCAGGAAAGCGTGACTTTACAGAAGGCAGCTAGGTGGGTAAAAATATTTGGGCAGTTTTTGCACACGTGAGATCAGAATCATAGCCCATGAGGTGATGAGGTGAGGTGCCTAATTTTGGATTTGGATTTGAAAATTAACAGCCTCTTCTAGTAGAACCGAAATACAACTAGCCTGCTAGCTAACCCCAGCTACCTGTATTAGCTAGCACTGCTAACTGCAGTGAACCGTAATGAGACAAAAACACGTTTCAATACAAATTAAATGAATCTGCATCAGGCTTAAATTATTTAAGTCTTATGCACACTTAGTGAGCTGTTTCTTTAAGATGTTGAAATAGCGAGGCCTCGGCAGTAGCGTTAACATTACTGTTAGCATTAGCATTAGCATTAGCAGCTTATGCCGGGGCCTCGCCATTTCAACATCATATAGAAACAGCTCACAAAGTCTGCGTAAGACTTAAATATGTTAAAATATAATAAAACCCGATTATATACGCAGCTTCCGGTCATACGTCATTTCCGTTTCAAACACGAAAAGATTTTTATATATATAGCTATTACAATTCTGTTCACCAGAGTGGAATTCTATATGAATTTCGGCAAATAAGTACTTATATGTAAACATATATTTGAATGATATTTGAAGTACGTGTACTTATACGTGTGTGCGCGCGAGGGCTCCTAACCTGTCTGAAGAAGTTGTCATGCACCCTTCTAGCGACGCGAATTGCAGCTGTCTGTCCCTTCAGCAGCTGCTGGATTTGACACACGACCTCTACGCACCAAGAAGAGCTGCAGTTCTGCACACATGCATTTAAAACCCACAGATATTTAACATGTGAATGCAACATATTTAACATAATTAATATATAAAAGCAGGTTTATATAAAAGCATTTGACTACATAATGTGAGGCATTTAGAGGTGAATAAATAAGTTATTGTTTCTTACTAAAAATTCATTTTTCTTCATGTCATCAGGATGCAGAGGACGCACGTCTCTCTGAGCAGCTTTCATCTGGGCTATTTCACTCTTGATACTGCAGTTTACACCAGATGTCTTCACACACACACACACACACACACACACACACACAAAATCCCATATGTTCATATTACTTGCACTGCAGACATAACCACACTCCATATGCATTATATCAATGTTAAACTGTATGTATATAACATTCTGCAGTTAGTGATTTAGAGAAAATAACCTTGCCACTTCCCACACAAAATTAACACTCACATTGTGAGCAAAAGCATCCACTACGGATGCGAAGGCTCTGTCTGTGGCAGCTACAGAAGGTAAACTGACACTCAGCTCCAGATTACTGACTGCATAACAGCCTAGATTCTGTACCTAAACACACAAATGCACAAACATTCATATAAGCACACGCATCATATAGTGTGCCATTCGTCAGTTTGTGAATTACGATATAATTAATCACATAAATAAAAGTCAGATTTCATTATATACAAATATTAGACGGAATTATTAATCAGTATTGAAATTGAGCATTGCTTTTAGCACACACCCTGAAATTTGTGTAGAATTCGGGTCCTGTCCCCTCTGACACAGTCCTGGAGGGATGGACCTCATAGCGGTTTAGATTGGAATCGCTGCACAGGACCAACCCAAGAGAAACTTATTTGAACAATCTTTTTTTAATGAGCATATATAAAATACTGTCCTTAAAGTACACAGAGATTCCTAATGGTTCATACAGTTTATAAAAGCACATTTCCTATGTTCTATAAACGTTGTTCTGGCTAGCAAAGAAATCTGGCACAACACTTGTATAGCCTGAGAGTATGAACAGCTAATGAAACACTAAAGTGCTACCATAAGCATAGCAACAAAAGCAACAGAAAAGGAATGTGTGTACAATGATATTTGAGCCAACCAGTTTGAGTCCAAGCGGGACTTTATCGGTAAAAAAGTCACTAACCTGGTGATGAAGAGATCAGGCTCATATTGAACTATACTCTGTAACTGAACTACGTTGTCTGACAGAGTGCTCTCTTGCTCAACACTGTCACTGTGAACAAACACATGCACATTAGTATCAGTATTTAACCCCAATAACATTAGTACACATTCAACATATTTTTTTTTAAGTTGGTTAACATATTCAATCTTGTTGCATGCATTTTATCAAGCTGCAATAGTCTTAGTACCACAGCATTGTTTGATTCCCTGGTGATTCTTGATTCAATTTACGTACTCTTTCTAATATGCTATCATTTCCTTAACAAATAACTCAATAGGCGGACACACCTCGTAATACAAAGATTTTCTTTAGCAAAGAAATACATCCAAGTGTTGATACTGCGACAATGTTCTCAATAGGAGTCTCCAGTGTTATTATTTTGCAACAGTCAGAGATTAAACCCTTCTTTTTTTTTTCCACCATGGGAATGTTTTTTGAAGAGAGTACTTTTTCACTTTGCAGTTTCATGACGAGATGCATTTTATTGTTTTATTGTTGTCAACTACTACAATATAAATGATTATATTACTTTGATTATATAATTAAACTAACTTGTCTCACGGAATTCCACAACATTAAATGTAATTATACATGGATGAAAAAATATGACGCAATTTTTGAATAAATAAAAATCGAAATCATTTGCTAATTGCTGCGTCATGCTGTTATGGGAAAATACTGTATGACCACAGTGTTGATTACTTTTCTACAACAGCATGTCATGTTTTATTCTTTATATATTAATTAGGATGCATGTTTCTGATGTAATTTCTTGTATATATATA
>JAOVYU010000056.1:26898350-26909451 GCA_025674565.1 Synodontis membranacea | reverse complement strand
ATACGCACATTTTTGTACCATTCTCTAACACATTTGTTTCAATTCATTTTTCTCTTCTCCTGCAAACTGACAGAAGCTCTTTCTTGCACTCTTTCGTTTCTCTCTTTGGCTTCTCTCTCCACAGGGCTAAATCAGAAGCACATGCTCATCAATACATAATGAATTTATATATGGATTAATGATCAATACATCACCACGTTAGCCAAATTTCAGACACATTCCAAAGAGAGCACAATGTTCAGGTTGCTGTTTAGCCATAACTCATTGCTATGCTTACTGTAAATGCAAGGATAAAAGAGCTATACCAGGAGTTAGGCACATAGGGATGTTCACATGACTCACTTATTACTTTCCCATCTTAACTAAATCTCCTCCTTTTCCTCCTTTTACCTCTCTCTCTCTCTCTCTCTCTCCCAGTGTCCTGCATGTTCTAGCTAATTCACTTCAGAGGCTTTCTCACGCAGACCTTTCACATTCTTACTGTTTTCTGGGTATTTTCTTGCTTATCATGATTTATTCTCATTATACCAGTCCTCCTGAGAGGTGTGGGTTGAAAGAACGAAAGAAGGAGTGGGGTGGACAATTCCCTGAACCCGCACCTGTGTTCTTCATCTCAATGCTGCATAACATAGCTAAACTTGTTCATCACAAGTTTCTTCAGACAGACTCTGTAGAATCCATTAACAATACCATACACTGCTCACTACACACATGCAATACTCATATCCACTAGAGCTGGGTGTTATGTATGTAAATCACTTAACACACAGTACAGTAGTATAAACTTTGGTCACGTGTATATAATAAAATATTCAGCTGCGGTTCCACAGCGGCAATTAAAGACATTAAGCATGAATCCGTATGCAATTTCATTCAATTTCCAAGATTGCTGTTTACATACTGTACTGTACCAGCAGTCTTTTTACACTGCACTTCATGGGTTACTGTTTCATTATACACTTTACAGTACTGTTCAATCATTGGTAACAATGCAGAGACTAAGCAGCAATGAATGAGTAGTACTATATTAACACCTACAGATATGTTACTACTATTAACTACTAACGAATACTGGGTACATAATACTGGGTGCATAATGATAAAGGAATGGTTGGGTAGTTCAGTATGAACTAATGAAGAATTATCAAGTTTTATATATTACCTGGAGAGCTACTAGCTAACTACTCTTTAGTAATGAGATACCATTTGTTTTATTGTATAATATTGTTCCAGTCATCATTAATTCTAAAAGACGAACACAGTAACACTTGTGTCATTAACATCTTCAACACCAAAGGAAGGACACGGTAACAGAAATAGTCTAACATATGCATGTGGCTTACTCGTTACACATACACAAAGTGATATACTTTTATGATTTAGTGATATACTACAGAAAAGAATGATGGGAGGTAAGACATCTTTACTAATATGAGTCTCGTTCAAAAGATAACGTGCAACCTGTATCGCCAGGACCTTTAATTATGCAACTTATTGACCATACAAATGGTCTGCAGTGTGAAAGATATAAAGATATGTTAGTGTTGTATACAATGCAGACTTGCCTGGGCATCCACAGAACAACATGCACGAGTAGCATTTCAAAGAGAAACATATGTTTGTCTGACCTACACGGACCATTAAGAAGCTTTAGGCCCGTCACTGAAACTTGCAGATATATGTAATCATGAGTTATATGTCTCACTTTCGAATTTTAACAAAGGCCTCCTTCGCTGGCTTTCTGACCAACCTGGCAATGTTACGCTAGATTTAAGGCCATTAATCCTGAATGGGAAACAGACACAGACTGAACTGGTGGTAACGCTTGTGAAAAACAAAGCAGTCACCACAGAAATAGCGAAGCATGCTGGCCACTTAGGGGCCAAGAGCTTATTATCAAAGGTGTGGTTTTGGGCCTTAATGTGGAACAAAGCCACTAGTATTGTTCAGAATATTATCTAACAGTTGAGAACTTAGGGCAAAATGACTTTATGTACCCTCAAATACTCAGAAAACATTTGCATTATTTATGTTAAAGCTGCTGCATGTAACATTTTGAAACAATACTGCAGTATACTTGTGGTTTCATAATGTGAGTTGTGCTACGCTGCTCTCTAGTGAGTGGATAAATCTCATGCCTATGGGTCACTGCACATTCAAAAAAGAATTCAAGGCTGTGTCCCAAACCACATAATGCACACTAAGTATGACTAAATCATAATGACACCAATTGTGAACTGACAGTCTATTTAGCAAGGAAGGGGTAAGGCTTTTGGGATAATGTTCTCTGGACTGATGAGTCAAAAGTGGAATATTTTGGAAGACATGGGCCCCATTACATCTGGCATAATGCTAATATAGCATTCCGCAATAAAATCGCCAAACAAGCAATCAACCATGGTGGTGGCAGTGTGATGGTGAGGGGATGCTTTGCTGCTTCAGGGACCTGGGAGATAATTGACAGAAGCATGAATTCTGCTCTCTGGTGTGTCTGCTCATCAGTCCATGATATGAAGCTCAAGTTTAACAATTCAAAGCTCAATATTTCTACCACTGACTGGCTCGAAAGAAACTAAATTAAGGTTTTGCAGTGGCCTCGTCAAAGTCCAGACTTGAATTCTATTGAGATGCTGTGGCAGGACCTTAGTATGTACTTCATGGTTGAATGCCCTCCAATGTTGCCCAATTAAAGCAGTTCTGCAAAGAAGAGTTGCTGCTGCTGTAGCACAGCCAGTAATTAAGACCAGCATACAATTAGTTTTCCACATGGGTAACATAGGTGTTTCACAACCCCATTCTTTCTGTAAATTAAATGATCGTTTAAAACTGTCTTGTGGTTTCTCAAGTTGTCCGTAATTCCAAAAACGTTCCGTTGACTAGCGTCACGCAACAGGCTGTAACCAAAATGTAAAAAGATACACTACCAGTCAAAAGTTTGGTCACACCTTCTCATTCAATGGTTTTCTTTATTTTTTATTATTTTCTACATTGTAGATTAATATTGTAGCGTGGGCGGGGTGATGGCTAGCGACCATCATCCCTTGCTGTTCATTTATGGGGAAGTCTATGCCAGGGGGGCAGGACTGTGTTGTTCACCCTCCTGGGTCAGTTATGTTAGTTTAGTGACCTCGGCCATGTTTTGTGTGTTTCTTCATTTGTATTGGTTTGTATTTGATACGTATATACTCCGTTCTAAGACGTGTTCTTGTATGCCCATGCTGTGTTGGTCAATAAAAAGTACCCAGCCATTTGCATTGGGAAACAAAAAGAGCCAACTTGTCTGATCTCCGCTGTGTTCGACGTGTCAAAAACGCTACAATATTGAAGACATCAAAATGATGAAGGAGCACATATGGAATTATGCAATAAACAAAAAAGTGTTAAACAAACCAGAATATGTTTTATATTTTCGATTCTTCAAAGTAGCCACCTTTTGCTTTGATGACAGAGTGAAGACAAAGCAGTCAGCAAGTGCTCAGCAGCTGTTGAAAACCATTCCAGGTGAATAGCTTACGAATCTGACTCAGAGAATGCGAAGTGTGCCAAACTGTCATCAATACAAAAGGTGGCGACTTTGAAGAATCGAAAATATAAAACATATTCTGGTTTCTTTAACACTTTTTTGTTATTGCATAATTCCGTAGGTGTTTCGTCATCATTTTGATGTCTTCAATAATAATCTTCAATGTAGAAAATAATAAAAATGAAGAAAACCATTGAATGAGAAGGTGTGCCCAAACTTTTTCACTGGCACAGTACATCATGCTTTTTAGTCAAAAATGAATGGTCTCTCAGTGGTAAAGGCTTAGGGGTTTCAGCTCCTACAGTAGCATTGCCAAGCTGCCATGATTGCGCAAGACCCTTTAGTCACATCTGCTCAGTTTTATTCTCTCCTATTGTCGCTTTGGACAAAAGCATCAAGTAAGTGTACATCAGAGAACGTCTAGATCCCAGCTGAATTTACTACCCTGGGTCAAGAAGAACGAAGGGGTGATAATAATAATTCCGTTTACGTTGTGAGAGTGATTAGTATTACGCACGGCTCATTTTACTGATTCGATTCTTTTGATTCGTTTGAATCACCAGTCACAGCAGCAGCCAGAAATAACATAGACTACTTTTTCCACACAGTGGAATAATAATGATAATAATAATAATAATAATAATAATAATAATAATAATACAGTCTTGTTATTGCTGAACAGTGACTCATCCAATTCCCATATCACCCAATATAGCTCAAGGAAAAGAAAAAGAAAGAAAAAAAGAAAGAAAGAAAGAAAGAAAGAAAGAAAGAAACTTGGACACATTTAATTCAAGCCTTCTCTTCCAAAAATAATTCATTATTACTGTTTTTTTTTTTTTTTGTTGCTGATTTCAGTTAAGGATCTGACACCATAATGAACTCACCTTTTAGTAGAACTGTGATTTTCAGTAATAGCAGGCACTTGAGAATCTCCATTTTGAAGTTAGGTGAAAGTATTTAAATGTCTCTCTCTCTCTCTCTCTCTCTCTCTCTCTCTCTCTCTCTCTCTTCTTGGTACACTGGCAGCTGTTGCGCTATGTGTCGCGCGTGGCCATGTCAGCGCGCGCGCTTCAGTCTCCCAGCTCGGTGCCGCTACACACCAGACCGCCTCACATCACCTAAGAAAACCCACAATGTTAAAAAAACAGCAGCAACAACAACAAAACACTAATAGTCACTGCAAGCACACATCAGTCATGGAATCAAATTTACTACAGTGCTTCCTGAATGGACACTGAAGATGTCAAAAAATATAACACACACACACACACACACACACACACACACGCGGTGCTCCTGCAGTCGGAGTTATTTAGAGTTAAAGAGTTCATTCAATTCTGTCAGGGCTATACTGAAAGACACCCTGTTACAACTGCTGTACAGTAGATGTTGAGATTTTACGCACGGTGTCAGTCAGTCAAGCTAAAACTAGAAAAACCTTAGACTTATTAAATCTGTCTCACAGCTAAAGTAAGGTGTAAACTCGAGCTTCTTACCTTGTGTGTGTGACGCATGTGAAGCTGAAAGGGTCTGAAGGACAGCGCTGATCCGAAACGCGGGTTTGCGCACAGCTGGATTTCCAAACGCTCATTAAACACCTGCTGTAGTGAAGAGAGTCTTTATGTGCTGTAGGTCCGATTAAAAACTGCAGCACAGAAACTGGGTTCCTCTCTCTCTCACACACACACACGCAGACACACACACACACACACACACACCACTGACTGTTTACAGTAGTGTTTAGTCCAAGTCCAAAATCTGTAGCCTACACTTACTGACCTAGTGCGTTATCTTAGTAAACAGTTAGAATGTTGATTGCAGTTATGACTCCTACTGATGCTAGTTGAGTTCTGTGGCTCTTTATAGTTCCTTTGGTTCCCTCTCTGGCTGGGTTGCGTTGCTCTCTCCAGAGCGCACGCGGGCAAACTGAAAGAGCGCTTTATACAGCTAAACCCTCTCTCTCTCTCTCTCTCTCTCTCTCTCTGTCAACAAGTCAGCTCTGCGTTTCAAACCCCAAACCAACCAACCACAGTCATCTCTCTCTCTCTCTCTCTCTCTCTCTCTCTCTCTCTCTCTGCCCTATATCCCTCCCTGTCACTATAGAAGGTGGTTTTTTTAAGGACCCCCCCCGCCCAAATAACACAGATCTTAACTTTGAATTGTAAAAAGCATTTGGCTGACATGATTAACTGAGACTGACATTTTTAAATACTGCCCCTTTAATGACTTCTTTGCATTATTAATGAGAACTTCCAAGTGCTTTTTACTCCTAATTGCATTTAGTGTTCCTTAGACTACAGGTTCCTAACCCTGGTTCTGGAGCACCTCCCTGTCCTGTACATTTTTGTGTATCCCCCTGCGCTAACACACCCACTTCTGGAAACCATCTGATGATTTAAATGAGGTGTGTTAGGGAATAAGCAGGGAATAGCACTCATTTGTGCAGGAAAAGGGTGTACTCCTGGATACTATTTGGGAACAGTGTATTAGATACAAAAGTTGTAGAATGAGAGGTGGTGGACAATTGAAGTCATCCCAACTGAAAAAAAAAATACTCATTCATGCCAAAACTGGACAGTTGAATCACCTGTTTTTGCTTTGTTTTTTTTTTATCTCTTGTAAATCTCCTACATTTTCCTGGTTTGGTTGGTGTTCTGAGATGCCTTTCTGCCCACCATGTTTGTAAAAAGTGCTTATTTCTGCTTCCTGGCTGTTCAAACCTGTTTAAATCTGCCCATTTTCCTCTTACCTTTCTTATCAGCAAGACGTGTCCACCCACAAAACTGTCGCTCTCTGTTTTTTTGTTTTTGTGTTTTCCACACCATTCTGTGTAAACTTCATCAGCCGTTACTGAAACACTCACACCAGCCAATCTGGCACCAACAACCATGCCACAGTTAAAGTCACAGAGATCACATGTTTCCCCATTTTGACATTTGATGTGGACATTAACTGAAGCTCTTGATTTGTATCTGCATAAATTTATGGATTGTGCTGCTGCCACATGACTGGCTGATTGGAAAACTGCATAAATGTGCATGTGTTCCTAATAAAGTGGCGAATGCAAGCAAGCGAAAGGTAAAGAAAGTCAGATCTGTTGGGTTAGAATTGTTCCTGTCTGAGGACAAAAGCTAAACAGCACTGTGGAAAACTTCTAAAGTTTATGTATGTGTGAGGATTTCGTGTGTGTGGCATCAGATTTTTATTTTTTTTCTAAATATTCTGAAGCCTTTTTAAGATTTTGCCAAAGACAGCATTGAGGAGTGAGTCTCAGGCTATGTGAGGCTATGAAAGCACTGATTTTGGTTTCTGCACCAAGCTACAGAAAGGTCAAAGTCAGGCAATAAAATAGAGAAAAGCACATAGTGATTCAATACGGGGTTCGTTGGAGAGTGTGGAGTAGTAAATATGTATTCAAAATTGTGAACCCTAGGAAAATATGCAACAAAAACGACTATAACAACAAGCAGTTTTACATCACAGACCTGTTGGACAGAGTCAGGATAGACCTAGCACAGACATAACAGAGAAAACTGAAATTATCTGATCATTGGGTGGGTAATATATGTGTTTGCTAGGCGGAGTACTTGATGGCTACTTTACAGGACAGTCAGAATAACATGTATGCTGCCCATGAATATAAAGTGAAGCTTGTCAGACAAACTGGATGGAGCCCAAGCAGAAGCAGAATGCTAAGTGCACCAAATCCTGCAGAGAGATGAGATAATCATTACTTCAAAATCACATTACAATCATTACATTAAAAGTGGGCGTTTGTCAGAAACACTGTAATTATTCTTTTTCCAATATGAAGGATACTGTGGAGCTTATCTGATGAATAGCTGGAGATTTTGGTATTTATATCATTCTGGTAACTGCATATGATATATGACCTTAAAGTGCAAGCTCCTTGGAAATTGTTTCCCCAGTAGTTTGAAGCCCAGGTTGCTTTGATAGCGGCTTTCAGTTTGTCTGTATTTTTGGATCAGATGTTTGTCTTCTTCTTGACAATACCCCATAGATTCACTATCAAGATAAGCACAGTAATACACAGAAGCACAGTAATACACAGAAACACAGTCATATCATGGTCAGCAAACACTTTGGTAGTAGTTTTGGCACTGTGGGCAGGTGCTAAGGAAAAGGAATCCATTGATCATCCATCTTCCTCTTGAGCACATTCCAGAGGTTTTTAATTGGGTTCACGTCTGGAGATTGGTCTTGAGCTTGTGGTCCTCCATCTGGCTATGTGGCATGGAGCACTCAATCCTGAGAGTTGGGTAACACTGTCAGATCAAAAGGAAGCAAGTTTTCTTATAGGATAACCTTGTACATGGTTTGATTCATGCATCCTTCACAAACTAAAATCAACCCCATTCCAGCAACCCCAGATCATCACTGATCCTCCATCAAATTTTACATTAATTGTGAGACACTGTGATTTGTAGGCCTCTCCAGGTCTCCATCTTACCATGAGATGACCAGGTGATAGGAAAACCTGAAAATTGCACTCACTGGGGAAGATGACTTTACTCTAGTATTCTACAGTCCAATCCATGTGGTCATTAAGCATTCGCATTGTTGGTTACGTGATGTCATCCTATGGATGTTGAGTGACATTCAAAGGAGATGATGATCATCCCAATCAGTTGAGAGTCGTTTTCGCCCTCTGGACAGAAGCAACCTGACGCTCACTGTATCCCTTTTCCAGTAAAGGCAGAATTGAACCCTTATTATTCTCACTTATTTATTTTTATTTTTTTTTAACTCTTTTGGCATGATGAATAGATACACTATATGGACAAAAGGTTGTGGACACCTGACCAGAACATTCATATTTGTTTTTTGAGCATATCAATCCTCGTTCCATCATCTCCGAGTGTTACAGATTATAAACCCGTTTTGCTGTTATAATAACCTCTTCTCTTCGAGGAAGGGTTTCCAACAGATTTTGGAGAGTGGCTTTAGGAATTTATCTATTCAGCCACACAGACATTAGTAAAGTCAGGCACCGATATGTCAGGAAAGGAGGCTTGATATTCCAGATAATCTTAAAGGTGTTCAGTGGGGTTGATTTCAGGACTCTGTGCAGGCTACTCAACATTTTCCACTCCATCCTTTAGAAAACTTGCCTTCATGGAGCTCACTTTGTGTATACCAGCATTGTAATGCTGGAACATGTTTGGGCTCCTTAGTTCCAGAAAGGAAATTCTTAATGCTACAACATACAAAGATATTCTAGACAATTGTGTTCTTCTTAATTTATGGCAATCGTTTGGGGAAGAATCACATATTAATGTGAAGATCAGGTATCCACAAACTTTTGTCCGTATAGTGGATATTTTGTTTTTGTATTCCAAATAAAGGCATTTTGAGGCACAGTTTTTGCCATCCAAACTGGTCCAATTGCAAGAGGATAGTGATGACCACAACAATGTTTTTTTTTAAATACTTTTCCTCCTAAATAAAATTTGTTTCAGATGATCACCTAATCAGTACCTCATTAAGTAAAATGAGGTGTGCTTGTGTTGGAATTCCATGACAGACACTGCAATGGAATGCTGCCATACACAGAGATGCCGATTTAAGAAATAAATAAATAAAATAACTTTAATAAAAACATGTTATAAAAATACATTTAATTTAAATCCTTAATTTATTCCAGAGCTATAAGTTAAGTGTCCACATTCTTTTGGCCATATTCTGTATATACAAAGGAGTTAATTGCCTTGACTGAGCTATGGTACATGGCTACAAGGTCGAAGAATTCATTTAGAATTCCTAAGAATTTTTTGGTTGTCCCTATCAATGAACTCTTTAAACTCTTAAAGAAATACAACAAAGAGTCCAAATCAATATCAAAAAGTATCATAAAAAACATTTTTATGAAGCCTAGTCCCCTTAACTGCATAAAGAAACATTTGAAAAACCCTTAAAGATCCCATTGTCCCAAAGTGTATGATTTACAGTTACATGAAGTTAAAATACTCACACTCAGCTTCATTTGCTTCACGCATCCAAAAGGTGCAACAGCACTGTTCTCTTGAGATCAGATTTAATTCCTGCCCTCTGCCCCATCAGTAACATCTTCTATGGATTTTACATGTAATCTACTCCCAGAACACCTGACTGAACACCAGCTCATTGACAAACCTTTATCAAGGTATAATGGATGAGTTAGAGCAAAGAAAACACAAGAATGTGCAGTGCTAAAGTGTTTAAGGAGAAGAATCACCAAACCATCAAGATTTTGTTTTTGTCACTAGAGGGCTGCAAAGTTTCACTTTTCTATCACAGTGTGTTGAGCTTCATCTTCAGAAGATACTATGGATACTTTGGAAGTCCGAAGAGGCCACAAATTTGCACTTTTTATTTGGCCTGTTTTCTCATGATATCGAGATATTTTTGTCATTACCGTGTCAAAGTTTTCTCCTGCTCTTCTGACATTGCTGCAGAATGACAGACAATGACTCAGTGATGCTTTCTGGACAAAAACGAGCTTCGTTATCTTGGGATCTCGAGAAAATTATGTCGTTATCACTGGAGAATCATTGAAATTGGACAGTTGAAGACTGGTATGCCCCCAATCTTCAACTGTCCAGTTTGATTGAGTCTGATTGCCTCACTCCTGGCTAAGAGGAGTGGACCCTGATGTGGTCTCCTGCTGTTGTAGACCATCCATCTGAATGTTCAATGTTTTTTGCATGCTAAGATGCTTTTCTGTCCACCATGGTTGTAAACAGTGATTATAAAGTAAAAAGTATAAAGTATCGTATAATTCCTGGCAACTTGAACCAGTCTGACATCCCTTTTCAACAAGGTTTCTCCAGCCACAGAAATGTCAGTCACTCAAAGGTTTTTTCTGTTTGTTTTTTTTTGTTTGCACAATTTTGTGTAAACTCTAGTGCAGCCATTCCCAAGCTTAAGTATGCCGTGCCCCAATATGAGATCTGAAAATCCCCACCCTATGTGAAGGTGGACCTATGACAATACAGTGAAAATTTTAAATTCATTTGAACTCTTTTCCCCCCAGTGATGTATTCCGTCAATTACGATCCCAGGCCCATGACGAGATATAAGAAAAACTGGTCAAATAAGTGAAAAATAACAACTAATATAACAACTAAATCCCAAGACTTTGTTTTAGTAGTTCTGATAACTTTTTAAAATGTAAATATTTACTCATAAATGTTTTATGTTAATTTTAAACGTCATTACAAAATAGAAAATTAAAAGCTCTTTGCTTATTTATTGTAACGACCGTTCGAGGCCCACTTGCAGTACCTTCATGGCCCACCAGGGGGACGCGACCCATACTTTTGGAGCACTGCTCTTGCGACTGTTGTGTGTTAAAATTACAAAGAGATCAGAAGTTTCTAAAACACTCAAACCAGCCCATCAGGAACCGGCAACCGAGGTGTCAAAAGTACACACATTCTTTACTCAAGTAAAAGTATAGATACCTTGGTTTAAAAATACGGAAATATTGTTGACGGGAGGGGGGTATTAAAAACAGTTGCATATTTATATCACACTAATAAAGATTTTTTTTTTATTTTTTTTTTTTTTGCTTCA
>JAOVYU010000056.1:26841480-26854821 GCA_025674565.1 Synodontis membranacea | reverse complement strand
TAGGTGGGGGTTACCATGGTAACAAAAGATTTTGATGTTGGCAGCAGTATGTGTTGGCCTAGATAAAGGAGTCCTATTTGGACATATTTTCAGGGCACTGGGCTACACTGTCCTTAAAGAGTCCTTGGTGTTTGTATATGAGTTGCGCACTGCTAATAACGCTTTACAACATGTAGCTGGGGCTCAAGATGCTGGAAGTGTGATTTGGGATGAGTGTGCCATCTGCTGCACTTACACAATATTTCCAAATAGCATGAAAACTGATTTTAGATTTTCTATCCAAGGCAAATCTGTTATTTAGAAGCTGTGTAGGCATACAGACCCAACAGGCAATCCTTTCAAAGGAAATAATGAGAGTAAATGAGTAAACAAGTTAACTAAAAACAGGTCTGAATGATGAGCAGTGTCTGTCACTATGGATTAGTGCTCCAGTGATGATGACCTCTTATAGCGAACCGTTTACTTGTCTTCCCTCAAGATAATGTACAGCTTGAGTGACAAATACAAATATTCTCACTGGAGTCTGAGATGACGTAACAGTTTTCTTTGTAAAAACACTTTTATTGGTTTCCTTAAATGGTCATTGTGTCTTCAACGAGGCGGAAACAAAAGATGGGAAGAAGAAGAGGTCTGTAGCTCTTTAGTTTCAGAAAGGGTTGTGAAACTTCAGTTAACATGTGCCTTATAGTATCCTACAACTTCTAGTGGCTTACTGATGTTTGTAGGTGCATGGTTTGGTTGTAATTATGGCTAGAGCTGTTTCTATTAACCTGAAAGATAGAACACCATTTTTAAAACATTTGAAGCGTCAGTTTCTATGCATTTCGCTAGAGGTCAAGTGTATTTATCATGCAATACTGTCCTCTTCAGTGGTTTCTGAAATAAGTCTATGTTACCTCACATGAATAGAGCACAAGCAAAACGTCAGCTCATTCACCTTCAGATAAGTCGGTGAAGGTGTAAATATGCTGCATAAAGCCTATATTACTAGAGGATACTGGAGCATAGTACATAGATGCAGGTATGCACAATTTGTAAAATGATTGGACACCAAATCTAACTGGTAAACCCATATAAAAATCTGATTTCAATAAAGTAAACTATTTCTTTTATTGAATGATATTATTGCTCTAACGTCTGTTAGTATTGCTCAGTTGCTCTAGTAATCTAAATTAAGACCTGACTCAGACTCTTTTGGGAAAGCTATTGTATAAAAGCTAAATGGAAAATATTGCACTCTGATAAGGGGAAGTAGTGCTTGTGATAACACCAGAAGTATATTGAAATGGAAAGTAAAAGGAGCCAAGTGGTCAAGGGAACTCAGAGGACATTAGTGGTCATTCAGCACACCTAGAAAGACAGAGCTGCTTTGCTTACATATCACTCTACACGGGTAATGCACTTTTCCATCTTTTTGTCTGTTTTCTCTTTCTTTCTTTCTTTTTTTTTTATCGAGGCTTCTGTTTCTAAAATGCTATTAAAAAATTCAGCTTGAATATACTATACTGTGATAAATTATAAATGAAAGTGTACAAAACAAAATAAGGAAGGGAGTAAAAGGGAAATTCATTTCAGTCATTTATTTCTTTTGCAGATTTCAGACCCATCATGTTGTTTTACATTGTGTCTGTCCTTATCGTCTGGGTACTTCTTGCTCATAAATTGGCTGCTGGTTCTACGGAAAGAGAGGCTTTCCCCTGCATGTATTCTGCCAAGACGGACGCTTACGAGAAATTCCTGAATAAGCATGTACGTCCAGATGCCCCAAAAACCCTTGACCAGAACCAGTGGCAAGCTTTTATTAGACAAATAGGGACATGTGATCGACCAATTCAGTCTTTTATCCCCTACACCCAGAAACAACAAGTGGACAACGTCTGCTCTGCTTCAGGAGGGAAAGCACACTCCGGTGACTTGTGTGTCAGCAAGCAGGAGTTCAGCTTCACTACCGTGTTCGTGGACAACAACTGCATCGTATACAGAGTCACCCCAGAGGAGAAGTATCTTTTGTTGGGTTGTAATGAGATTCAAGGTCACTGCCATCCGGTGCATTTTGAACCCAATCCAAATAATATTGGGCCCGACAACGAAAATCCAGATTGCGAAAATCCGTATTCTCAGAACCAGATCTTAATCTCGGTCTTCTAATACTCACACTGCTGTCAACAGCCTTAGCCCACTTTATATGACCATCAGAATTATTTAATTTGACACAGTCTGAAGGGTTTATATAAAAACACACAAAAAACCTCATGCCAATGAAACAGTAATACTTGCTGTGAAATGCTTCAGCGTAAACAAATGTGTGTTTGTGTATATGATGTGATTGACTGCAATTAGTACACTTTTGCTGGATATTAACAGTAATACTGACCTTAGAAACTGCATGTCTTTGTTAACTCTTGCCTGATAATCACAGTCATTTAATAATTAACAGCTTAGCTTTCTATATGTAGTCAACTATCTATGCTTACTAGATTTGGCAGAATTGTTGCCATTCTTTTTTTAATATTTAACCCCAAATTAGCATCATAGGTGCATGTTTTTTTTTTTTTTTTGTTAACACTTGAGAACTTGGGTGAGCGAACAAACCTCTAGTATATACTACAAAACACTGTAATACTGTTTTATAATCCATTTTATTACCACATTGTCGCCAATGCATTATATGTAAAAGCACAAGCACAGAATGAAGAAACTTTGCAAATGTATTTTGAGTCTTATACAGAGAAGTGAAATTACATGTTGCTGCAATTGGTCTTTTTGTAGATCTTTTTGTAGATCTATTTCTGCACGGGTAACTGGGTGTGTTTACTTATGTGTCAGCAGAACTCCAGTTGTTTCCATCTCTCCACACAATTGAGCAAAGAGTCTTGACTTAAACAAGGGCACTTTTGTTCAAGCAAGTGCATTGACCTTTATTAGGACACATTATTAGGGACATAATATTATCAGAAAGAAACAAAACGCAGAGTCAGCATTATGAAGTACTTGCTTAGGTAGAGTTGAAATGCTGTATGTGCAGTAATAAGTATACCAACATGTGCAAAAATGTACATATCTGTGCAAAAATCTTTAGACTGTCACTTTGATCTAAACCATTGTCTAGATCTTCTCTATATACAAATATATTTGTTTTTGACCCTGTGGAAGAATACTTATTTGTAATTATGTGTTATTGTACTAAGGAATGCATTTTCCTCTTATGGAACAGTAACCCCATACACTCTTATTCAACATGTTGGTTTACCTAATTATGAAATTTCATCCCCTTGGAACGCGGACATACAATATCCATCAGACGCACAATTTTATTTTTAGAAAATATGGTCTCGGTTGGTAAACTTTATAGCGGGAACACCTGTTTGATTTGAGCCCTCTTGGTGATGATGAAATGACTTATGATACATGACTGTCTTCTATAGCTCTAACTTCTCATGTCTATATGTTTGTCTATATCTGTTATGATATGTAATGCAGACTGTTCTGTTGTCTGTTGTGTTTGAAATGTAAAAGAAAATCCCCCAAAAATTAAATTGGAAGGAAAAAAAAAACAGGTGTGTTATTCCCTCATTATTTCACTTAGATGGAAGAAAATAAAAGGTCAAGAGTTGATTTTTTTCCCCAGGTCTGCCATTTGCATTTGGAATCCGCTGTTGTTAACTCTCAATATAAAGTCAAATGAGCTGAAAATGCCAGTAGAGTACGCTATCTTTAGGATGAAAAATCAAAACAAACCCATTAGTGTTATGGGACTCGGGGTACAATAGGAGATACAAAGTGGGGGCCCGAACCGGGGGTCCACCGGTTTAAAAGACATGAGATAGGTGGAACCAGAATGCGGGAACAAAAATGAATGTAACTGTGTGCTTAGGAGAGAGGATCGAAAACTAGTTGCTTGAGCCTAGACCCGAACCGGTAACATTCAGCACTCCAACCACGGGTGTTTGGATTGTTTTATAAGCAGGTATATACACACACTGGCTTACGTTTATTTAACTTCTCTCTCTCCCTTTACCAAATATCAATTTTCTTTAGATAAACGTATTTCCTTTTCTTTAAATCCAAGTCAAGTCAAGTCAAGTCAAGTCAAGTCAAGTCAACTCAACTCTTCTCTTCTCTTCTCTTCTCTTCTCACAAAATTTTTCTCTTTTATATATACCCACTGGTAGCGTGACATAAGACAACCTGCTGCCCAAGCGCTGAGCTGCGTTCGGCATTAGGGCCAAGCTGTATCACCAAAAACATATCAGAATATTGTACATTTGTACAAACTACTGGCAAAAACATGCTTATGGAGTACGAAAGTTGCCAAAATGTCACCAAGCTACTGAGTACGTATGTTTTACAAATGCCCCACGATTCGCAAATATACACACCATGCTTTACAAACACAACACACACCTCTCAAACAAACACAATGTGCTTTGCAAATACCAAACCTGGCTATAAAAAATGCAATGTTTTTTTGCAATTACAAATGCTACGTTCACCTAAATGCTTCACGCAAATGTAAAGAGAGAATACAAATAAATAAGCAACATTTTCCATGTCTGTGTAATAACAGTACCAAAAGTCTCATGATCCACTAATGATGTGTTGCTGTGTGTATGATGTCCAAAAATGTGTTGCATTTGTAAAACTGATTACACAGAAACGCAAAACTGTTGCTTTTATATTTACATCCATTCCTGACATTTCTTGAACCTGCATAACATTTTTTTGTAAGCAGCATTTGGATTTGCAAAGCACTTTTTATATTTGCTAGTCATGTTTTGTGTTTACTTGAGAGGTGTGTGTTGTATTTGGAAAGCATGGTGTGCATATTTCATGAATCATGTTGCATTTATGAATCATTTTCTATTTGTATGCGAATTGTGGGCCATTTGTAAAACATTTCGGCAGTGTTCTAACTCCATACTGTATATGCTGTGATAAAACTAAGATAAAATTAAGTAAAACTAAAATTAAGAAGAGATAAAAGTTAAGCTATGATGATCCTGGCGATATTTCAGAAAAGCGCATTGTGATATAATTTATCGTGATAATATTACATCATCATATTGTCCAACTCTGCATAATGTACCTTACTGGATTTCAGTGGACATGTGCCATATACAGTATCCCACAACTTCTAACCTCTTACTGATGTATAAATTTCCTGGTCTGGTTACAAATATAGATAGAATTCATGTTTCATCAGCCAGATGGAGTGCTACCCTCCACTTCACACTTTACATCAGTATAGCACAGAAAAAGCTTCAGCTTACTGACCTTCAGATAAGCTATCAGTGTAAACATACAGTATAAAAGCAAATATTACAAGGCGATACTAGAATACTAAGCATTTAAACATTCAGTAGTGCTTGAGCTTGGAATATAACTCTGCTTTATTAATTGTTGGCCGTGTTTTGTGTGCAAAACATATAGCTGTAGATGCAGGTCTACAAAACTAGATAGACCGACTGGAAATTTGGCATTTCTGATGAGTGAAACATATTCAGTTATCCATATAAAACCCCTATACAGAAGTCTTCTTTCTTTCTTTCTTTCTTTCTTTCTTTCTTTCTTTCTTTTTTTACGCAATACGATTGCAATGAAGGGTTTCTAAATTAAGATCCAACACAGGCTCTTTGACGAATGCTAGTGCGCAAAAGCTTATCAGAAAAATAACTGATCTCTGATAAAAGGAGGTTGCCTGTTTGATAAAACAAGAGCTAAAGAGCCGAGTGATCAAGAGAAGAGAACATTCGTATACAGTCCACACAGCTAGCAGGACAGAGTTGCCTCGTCTACATATCACTCGCAGTGGTAATGTACTTTTTTTTTTTGTTTCGTAACTGAGACTTCATTTTTTAAAATGTTGCCTTTTTTTAAACATATAATTTTACAGTATGATAAAATATACATTAATGTATACAACTCAATATGGAAATTTAGTTCTGTCTTTTTTTTTTTTTTTTTTTCTTTTTTTTTTCAGATTTCAGACCCATCATGTTGTCCTATATTGTGTCTGTCCTTTTCATCTGGGTACTTCTTGCTCATAAATTGGATGCTGGCTCTTCAGAGAACAACCTTGTCCCCTGCACGTATTCTGCCAAGGCGGACACTTACGATAAATTCCTGCATAAACATGTACTTTCAGATGCCCCAAAAACCCTTGAAAAAGAACAGTGGCAAGCTTTTATTAAACAAATTCGGACATGTGATCGACCAGTTCAGTCCTTTATCCCCATCAGCCAGGAACAAGAAGTGGACAACGTCTGCTCTCCTTCAGGAGGGAAAGCATACTCCGGTGACTTGTGTGTCAGCAAGCAGGAGTTCAACTTTACTACCGTGTTCGTGGACAACAACTGCACCGTATATAGAGTCACCCCAGAGGAGAAGTATCTTATATTGGCTTGTAATGAGATCCGAGGTCACTGCCGTCCTGTGCATTTTGAACCCAATCCAAATAATACTGGACCAGAGAACAAAAATCCAGATTGCAGTAATCCGTATTCTCCGAACCAGGCGCACTTTGCACATCTGAATCTCGGCCTTCTAATACTCACACTGCTGTCAACAGCCTAAGGTGCTTTATTTTGTCTAACACGTATGATTTGTTTATCTTACTAATAACTGCGTGAGCAAACAAGCCTCTAAAATATACTAAAAAAACAATGTAATCCTTTTATCAAATACATTTTATTAACAAATTGTTGGCAATAAATTATATTTAAAAAAAAAAAAAGCACAAACACAGAGGGAAGAAATATTCTAAAATGTACTTTGAGTCTTATACAGAGAAGTGAAATTATATGTTGTTGCAGTTGGTCTTCTGGCAGATCTTAATCCCGTTCTGCACGGGTGACTGGGTGTGTTTACTTTTGTGTCAGCAGAACTCCAGTTGTTTGCTTCTCTCAACACAGATTCCGACTGAGCAAAGAGTCTTGAATTAAACAAGGGCAATTTTCTGCAAGCAAGTGCATTGACCTTTAATAGGACACATTATATTGTACAATCATAAAAAAAATATATAATTATCAGAAAAATAAAAATTTTAGGCTGTATCAAGAAAACCCTCCAGGAGTGTGTCATCTGTGTCAAGGTCAAGGAAGTGGCGAGGGTCGACTGTAATTATATTTTATTAGCTGAAATGATAAAATATAATTTTATGGGGTCCTGTTCATTATAATGCCTGTATGATATGGTCAATATCATACAGGCATTCAAAAATAACAAAGCATCACATACAATGAAGGAACAAGTTAATCATTTTAAGATGATTTTTGTTTTTGGAGACTCCAGATATAAAGATATGCTGCCTTGTAAACAGTGTTTTGTCTGCATGGGCTACATGGAGCTGCATATAAATAATACCGTATCACATTAGTTACTCTAATTTTGGGCCAGTTTCTACTGAAATATGGTAAAAAAAAAAAAATCTATTTTTATTTTAATGGTGGGCTACTGGAGCAAAGCACTGATGAGAGACACAAAAAAAACCCTCGAAATGTGATTGGTATCATGTTAGTGAACTTGATCTTTGACCATTAAGCATCATATTCACGCCCTTCAAGCAAGGGCCCACATCCCAATAAGGTAAAAACCTCCCTTTCATCTGACTATTTAGTTAGAAACCATGTCAATCTTCCATTTAATGTAAATAAATAAAGTCTGAATGTATTCATTTTAGAAATACAGTACAACTGTATTCATATTTGGTTACATAGATACTTCCACCAAGATACTTCTTTTAACCCTTGCACAGTTACTGCTATGGTTTATTACCATGATATTTTCTAACAAATGTAGTTGGTTCTATATACCAAAATATTAACATGTAAAATAAACATATTAATATAATCTGATAGCTTAATTTAAACCACCTCAACCCTAACCAGAAATTAATGCATGCTATTTAATAATGAACTTGACCTGCGAGTTTCAAAGCACCTCTTCCTGCTATCTACAGTATATTTAAATTTCCTTTTAGAACCCATTATTTGTTCAATCTGAATGTTTCATATATGCCTACTATCCTGTATAGTCAGCTACAGCATGCATGCCTCCTGTGGATGACAAAATTGTTGCCTTTTATTTGAATTGTCATCACCAAATTACCGGTGTTTATTTTATATCAGGTTATATCAGACTTTTCTGTCTAACACTCGTGTGATTTGTTTGTCTTACTAATACTTGTGCAAGCCTCAACAATATAATACAAAACACTGTAACACTGTTTTAAAATACATTTTATTAACAAATTGTCGGCAATACAGTCACAGAGGGAACAACATTACACGTCATGTTGCAATAGGTCTTCTGGAGTTGTAGACCTTTATCCCGTTCTGCATGGAGGAGCGGGCGTGTTTAGTCAGCAGAGCTCCAGTTGTTTGCTTCTCTCCACACAGATCACTGTTTGGGCAAACAGTCAAGAATTAAACAAGACCAATCTTTCATGAAAATTGCTCTATAGTACACACTCATAAAATACATCATCTTAAAGATAGAGGTTTAGGCTACACTGAACACTTAGTGTGAGTCACGCTCAGCCTACATTATGCAACTTTATCCTGGGATAATTGTTACCTTACACATGTTTAGGCAGGAGTCTGAAATGTTGAATATACAGTGATATGTGAAAAATGTCCATACAGTTGAAAGCTCTTATTCCCCTTATAACAGTCCTAT
The DNA here is from genome assembly GCA_025674565.1 of Synodontis membranacea. Taxonomy (NCBI): domain Eukaryota; kingdom Metazoa; phylum Chordata; class Actinopteri; order Siluriformes; family Mochokidae; genus Synodontis; species Synodontis membranacea. The sequence goes on along the minus strand of JAOVYU010000056.1, from coordinate 26,846,145 downwards.
CATTTGATACTGGTATCTAATACTCTTTAAAGTCATGGTTTTCAAAGTGGTACCCACAGACCCTCAGGAGTCTGTGATGCATATCTAGGGATATTAGATTTTACCAAACAACAGTTAGTCCACTAATTTGATTGGACAAGAGACATTCCAAGAGTACTTATACACTATATGGACAAAAGCTTGTCCACACCTGACCATCTCATCAGTATGTCCTTGTTGAACATCCCATTCCAGATTTGTTCCCCCTTTCTTTTAAAATAACCATTTTAAAAGAAAATTCTTTAAAATTCTTCTGCAAGGCTTTCCACTTGACTTTGGAGCATGATCAACGTAGAGCTCGGTGCAGAATTCATTTGTATTCTCAAACCTTGGCAAACCATGTCTTTATGGCGCTCGCCTTGAGCACAGGGGCACTGTCACGCTGGAGGATGATTTGGGCCTGTTAGTTCCAGTGAAGGGAAACTGTAATGCTACAGTGTGTAAAGTCATTCTAGACAATTGTGTGCTTCCAACTTTGTGGCAACAGTTCGAGGAAGATCTGTATATTGGTGTGATGGTACGGTGTCCACAAACTTTTGCCCATATGATGTATTTATAACCGCACTGAGAAGTTCCACTGTTTGTATCACTCTGCTTGTTCATGCTTGCCATATATAAATCCAATTTTGACAACAATCCCAGAAGAAGTTACTACAGTAGTGTTAAGTACATCACCAGTGGACAAGGCAAATGCTACATAATGAATGTGCATTTAGATTTAAAATATGAATTCTTGTCACTTGAATATGAAAGGGAAGCAAGGAATTTCCCCAGAAGTACTTTTAACGGGAATGCACAAGTAATTGCGTGCTAGCTAGTAGGCATGTAACAATATATCATGTAGGGTTTATGACAGGATTTATAATTTATGACTATTCAAATCAAGGTAATTAAAAAATGAATTTCGATTACTGGTAGGCTGCGTGATTGTATAGTTTCTCCTAGCTGTAATTACATTGTTTAGACAGCAGAGGGCTCAATAACATACAACAGAAGGAATGCACGTGATGTCACTGAAGGCGGAAGCAAGTTGCTTCTTATAGTATATAGTATTTTTTCCATATAGAAATATTTTAATGTATCTATTTTAAGGCAAATTGCTTCACAGCATATCTTTAAATATGCCTAAGACTACAAATAAGTAAAAAAAAAAAAAAACTGATATGCAAACATGATGCTATTCACCGTATGTAGGGCTCTATATCCTGCTGTGTCCACTTCTCCCTCATAGCAAAGAGAGCATTAAAACGTTCCAGTGTGTCCTCAGGCAGGTCTTCTACTCGCAGCAGTGATATGGTTTCTGGTCTCGAGCTGCAGTCCACCAGAGCTAAGCCCTGAGCAACAGTCACATCAACCACACTAAAATAAGACCAGTGGATGTTACGCAAATCACAGCCCAATGTGTGCATGCACATCCTCTTACACTGAGCTGGTCCAGTCTTGTGCTCATGCCCTCGGGAATGCTCTGCTGCCACACTTCCTGAAACTCGGACAGGTTGAACTTTACAGCGTTCTGCAGCAACATTTGAGCCATAGCCCTGCACACTTTATCCTCATCCAGTGCATACATCACCTCTCCATCTGAGCAAAGGACAGAGACAGTGATTGAGAGGGACAGACGGGGATGTTCACGGGATCATGACTTTTACATTTAAACTGAATAGAACAGAAAAGTCATATATTCATATAAAAGACATAGACTAAATTTACTGACCTTCTGTGTTATACCGTCTTCCGTAGCAGTTGAGACAGTGCTCGATCATTGCTCTTAATATGGTACAATAGAGTCAGTGCACATACCCCTGAACTACTGACTGAAATACATAACTGTTATTCATTTTAAATGACCTTTTAACTTATTTCAAACATAAACATACAAGACAAAATTCAAATGACTTTTGGAAAATCACCCAATGAGTGTTAATGAGAAACTTGTACACCAGTTCAATTAAACGTTACACCCAGTGAACCCCAGTCGCACTCACTTAGGCTCTAAAGGTGCCAGCTCCTCCAGACACACACTGAGAGGCACTTTACTGAAAGACCATGACTCTGAATCCACCAGCTGAGTCACGTGACCCAGGAGCTTCAGCTCGTAATCAAAATCCAAAATCCGCCAGTATCCTGGAGAACAGAGTGTAAACAGGAATAAACACATTGTACTCAGAATGACATGTCTTTAGCATTACTTTGGATTAGGGCTGGGCGATATGACAGAATATCACATCACAATATTGAAAACCATTGTGCAACACACAATATGTTTTATGATGTATAATATATCTGACAAACAACAGGCAAAATAAGTACTGCATTAAAACTGTAAAATTAAGAACCGTTGAACTGAGTTTAATGATAATTTCATTTTATGACTGCAAAACATGACACTGAAAATGGGGGGGTGCATGATAAAAATGACAAATTTACAAAAACAAACCATCAAACCAATGATATTTCAGAAAAGTGCATTGCGATGTTATCACAATAACAATGTTACATCATCATAATGCCCAGCCTGACTAAAAAAAAAAAAAAAATACACCATTATATTTCATGCACTTAAAAGCTTTCCTAACAATAAACACACATCACAGTGGGTTTGCATCTCCAGCAATACTCATACAGCTATTCTTACCATCAATTTTACATGCATGGATTCCTTGAAGGTAGGCCTCGATCTCCTCTTGGCTTCCTTGGATTCTCTCTAGGAGGTCCTCCATAGTATACTGAGGAAAATAAATACACCAGTCAAGCCTCTGTCTACTTAATACAATAAATAAATTCAGATCTGTGTGTCATGCACTTAGGTGCTGTACTTTGATGAGCTCTGGAGACTCCTCCTGTGCACCGATCGGTGGGCCGTCATATGGGTTCTCCATAAGCAGCTTCTTGAGTTTCTTTAACCTTGGTCGTTGGCATCTCAGCTCCCAGTAACTGTTGGCGTAACCCCAGATCTGACAACAGAACCTGGTATTACATTTTGCATATTTGCTTATTTCTCTGACACTTTTATTCTAAGCAGCTATCAAAGACAGAATACAATCCAAGGGTGGCAATGCTACACGCTGTGTCACTGTGCCACCTCACAGCTTCACAATTCCAGGTTCTATACCAAGGTTACTGTCCATGTGGAGATTTGTATGTTCTCTCTGCATATGCATGAATTTCCTCTGGGTTCTCTGGTTTCCTCTGACATCCCAAAGACATGCTGGTAAGTAGACTGGCTACACTAAAGGCATGAATGAGTGTATTAATATGTGTATGTACATCCAAGTTGTATTCTCGACTCATGTCCAGTGTCAGTGGTATAGGTTTTCAATTCCACCATGACCCTGACCAGGATAAAGTGTTTACAGATGAACAGCAATCCAAGCTGATAAAGAAGCCAACAGTACATGTCACATGAGTGATAAAGTGCCAAGTAAGCAAAAGCAGAATGACATCACGCCAGAACCCGCTAATGTACAAATACAGAGCTCAGAGACACAACAGAGGTCACAACAACTTTACTTGGCCAAACTGATTCTCCTGAAGACCTTTTGCTCCATCAACTAATTTTTTGTGTGTTCTGCAAAGTCACGGACCTGCTGTCACATTGACAAACTGGTTTTCTTGTGACTTTAACAAAATATAACAGATATTAAGCAGTTTCCATGCAGGTAGGAGCTGGGTCTTCAGGGCTATAAGGGCTTACCTGGGCATGGATTAGTTTAGGATCTGATGCACCATCAGAGAGCTGCTCTGGAGTCCTACATCCTGGTACAAACAGCAGCAAATTGGACGTGTCTGCTATTTTCAAGTCATAGGTCTTGTCTTCGCTGCACAGGACCGCGTGCTCGTCTTTGTCACCTCTGATTGTGAGACTGATGATGAAGGAGCACAACAAACAGCAGTCAGTACGTATTGTTAGTTTGTAATTTAAGGTGGGTCGTATCACTACTTAGAACACTCAGAACTTCTTGAGATCAGTCTTTCTCAAAATGGGGTCAATGGCTTTTTTTCTTTGGACGAGTCTCTTGAATTGAATGCATTTAATACAATATGGTGTCGCGGTTTTCACAGTTCTTATATGCTTCAATGATTATCTCATGGATGATTTTTTTTCAAAATACAGGATTTCTCTGTGCAGGGGAGGCCTTGTAATCCTCTACTATTATAAACATATTTTATTGCTACTTCTGCTGTCACTACAAACACGTTAATATATCATCGAAACCACTCGTGGCTAACGCTGTCTTGATATTAGATATTTTGCTGCCTTTTCCTCAGAGCTTTCTTTAATATTAGATATTTTTGCTGCCTTTTCCTCACAGCTTTCTTTAATATTAGATATTTTTCCTGCCTTTTCCTCACATCTTTCTTTCATAGTCGATATTTTGCTGTCTTTTCCTCACATCTTTCTTTGATAGTCGATATTTTGCTGTCTTTTCCTCACAGCTTTTTTTGATATTTGCTATTTTGCTGCATTTTCCTCAAGGCTTTCTTTGATAGTCGATATTTTTGCTACCTTTTCCTCACATCTTTCTTTGATAGTCGATATCTTTACTGTCTTTTCCTCACATCTTTCTTTGATAGTCGATATCTTTACTGTCTTTTCCTCACATCTTTCTTTGATAGTCGATATCT